>LAPY01001502.1:10297-23346 GCA_000970635.1 Eragrostis tef
TGGTGCGGGCTGCGCCCGCGGCTGCCGCTGTGCGTGCGTGCGACCGGAGGAGAGTGCGTTCGGTTCGGTGCGGACGCGACCGCGCGGGGCCTGGGTTTATGGAACGGGATGAAAGTTCCGTCCGGCGCGTTTCCAATAACGGCGCGACGGGTTCGTTTCGGGTTACGAGACGACGTGGCGAACGAATGCGACGGGTGCGCTTTTTCCTTGAAGCCGGGGGACCTGCCATGCCAGTCTATGGCGTGTGTTGAAAATATTATGTACTAGTAGTAGTATACTTTACGTTTCGTATGTTTTTTTTTCCCGAATACTTTTCGCATGGTATAAACAGTAAAACGAGGGTGCGGAAAACACGAAACCCATTGTAGTCGTGCGGAAATGGGCGGCGGCACGATAAACTTGCGATTTGCAATCGCCACAAAAGTTGTGCAGTTTATACTGATGCTGCTGCTACCTTAGCCGTCGCCAAAACCTATGGATGTTAGTAGAATACTACTGAGTTCTGAATGACTGAAATTAAATTTGTCACTGAATGAAAGCGCTTTAGTGAAACGAATTCGTTCAATGAACTGGTTTTGATTTTCTGTTGGTTGACTAAGAGGGTGTTCGTTTCACAGGGTCTAAAATTTAGAGAGGTCTAAAAAAAAGAATCTTGTCATTTAAGAGTATTAAATAAAGTTTAATTACAAAACTAACTACAGAACGTCTGGTCTAATTCGCAAGACGAGTTAAGCTGTAATTAGACGATGGTTACTGTAGCATTACTATCGCAAAACATAGATTAATTAGACTCATTAGATTCGTCTCGTAAAGATGTACCCATCTGTAAAAAGGTTTTGTCATTAGACTTTATTTAGTACTAGATTTTCTTTGTTTAGAGCCTTTTAAAATTTAGATCTAAACAAAACGAACAGAGGCTAAGTTCTTCTGGCCAAAGTTCGCGGATCTCTAGAACTTCCATCAACAGCAGCTTAAAGAATTGACACACGGAAACTCATTCAACAGCCGTATTCAAACAACCGTAAAACGTTCAGAATAAGCACCGCTCCAACTCGTGGAGGCAGTACTGATGCAGACATACTAAACAAGCCTGTTTAAGGAACTGCATAGGTCCAGGCAGTACTGATACGGACATACTAGAGCACGGAGAAAGTATGGGTTGGCGCACGTACTCTCTCTATTTGCAAATTGATATCGTTAGGACAGGAAAATTAGTTCAATTTTGAACTAAAACTGCTGTCTGGAGGACTTCATTTCGCGAACGGAGGGAGTATATACTCTCCAGATCAAGCAAAACCAGATGATCAAGGCGACGCCATTGCTGGCCTCAATCCTACAGGCTGCACCCCCTCCTCTAAGTCCTCGTAGCCGGCCTCGTTGGCAACGGCTTCCTGGTACTCATGCTGCTCTCCGCCTCGGTGAACCCCATCTCGTCCATGCCCTCGCCCGTGTACTAGTGGAGGAAAGCCTTTCGCTTGAACTTATCGCTCCCGCGCTGGAAAATCTCAGACCCGAACATGGCCGATGGCGTCAGCCGTCAGGTACCGACCGTGGCCAGCGTCTGCAGCGAAAATCGCCTGAAGCGGCAACAAAGGAGAAACTAGAACCAAAAAAAGAAAAAAAGAAAAAAAGAACAGAGAGACAGCAACACGTAAGGTCTAACGTAGTTAACACCTGCACATGCTCAATGCTCGGCGTTGCATTCAGGCAGCTGATTCAGCTATGCAAATATCACGCGTGGAGTAGCTCGCTGGTCATTACAGTCTGTAATCTCTGCGCAAATCTATGTAAATTTGAGGGCATTTGGTTGTCAGGCCGCAGCATTAAGCTGTTGAAATGCAGGTAGTCCTGAGAAGAGCAAGGGTTCCTTTTCTATTTCGGAACTGTAAGCTTAAATCAACAGGAGATGGCGTACCACCCAAGATGAAAATAGCTCACCGCAATGGTAGAACCAAAGAACAGTGAGAATTCACCATCCACACACTAAGCAGAATGATAGTAAGGGCCTGTTTGGATTATTGCTGTAAATTGCCACGCCGTAACAGCGGCCGCGCCACAAGTGCAGTGAGCAAAACGGCCGCCACACTTGTGGCAAGCTATGGCGCAGAAATGAACTGGGTTTTCATTCACTGGGTGTGGCCCGCTGTAACTGCGGCAGTGAAGCAAACGAGAGCCAAAGAAAATGCGGCACGCCAGAAGTGTGGTGTGGCAAGCTATGGCATCCATCCAGGCCCTAAACAACACAAAAGAAAAATGTAAAATGACACTCTCTTCAGATTGTAATATACTCCCTCCGTTCCAAAATAGATGTCACTGTTGACTTTTAGACATCACGTTTGACCGCTTGTCTTATTCAAATTCTTTACGCAAATTGTATTTTTTTACAACTTATTTTATCATTGAATGTAGTTTAATTATGACATATTTGTTTTTATATTTGAATAAATTTTTTGAATAAGACAAGCGGTCAAACGTGATGTCTAAAAGTCAACAGTGACATCTATTTCTGAACGGAGGGAGTATGGCGTTAACAAAAATTTCCTCAGTGGAAATGTGAGTATAATATCCTAGACTCAGTAACAATTATTTAGAACAGTGGGTTTATCCATTCAACTTCGTACATCTGAATTGTTCTATGAAATGTGAACATGGAAGAAACCACCCTCCTATTTATTTTTAGTAACATTCCATTCATATCTCACATTTTGGCATATTTGACTGGAAATAAGCAACATTTTAATGTTATTAAGCAAATGCAGTCTACTGCTTTAAAGGAGGAATTCCTGTAATAGTTTTTGGATGGTAAAGGAACCATAGATATTCCACAATTTTATGCTCAGATTGAAGGAGAAACTGGGAAATGATCAAAAGGTTAGTGCAAGCTCTTTGGCATTTAAAATGACCAAAAGGAGGACTTCCAACATTTAGCAAGTGAAGTGCAGCAATGCAAAACAAAAATTGAGAAAGCATCCATGGGTACTCATTAAGGTTACAGGGCAGGCTGTCTTATTGCATGATTTTGTTGCAATACAACTGCACCCATATAAATAAAAGTCATTCGTTACTTAGAAGAAACATAGACAATGAAAGATTCAGTAAATACTTCCCTATAGGAAATGGATGTCCAGAATTTTCAGTCAATAGAATGATGTTTAGTAAACTAAGATACAAATCGTGCGCAAAATCGAAAGGGTGAAACATCATTGATTTAAACTGGGCATGCAGTTAGTAAGAGCTAAGCCTGTTCGCCATCTTGTTGCTGATGAACAATTCAAATATACAAAACATAGCCGCTGCTCCATGATGCATGCTGGAAACAACTTGGATCCTAGTATCTTTATGCATCTCTGGCTTCTTATGTGATCTCCCAATTAAATTATACTAATGAATCACTCATTATATATATGGTCTTTTGTAATGGCATTTAAACAGCTTGCTGCAATATTGGGGCATTCAACATTTCAAAAAATGAAGGAAGAGTTCTCTATAGTCCCCTCGAATGATATTTAAACAGCTCGCTCTAATATTTGGACATCCAACACCTGCGAAAATGCAGGAAGAGTTCTCTATATAATGCTCTCTGTAACCTACCCCAGGCCACAGCGCAATCACCACCCTGCTACTTGTGAGAAGAGTGCAGGGGTTCTAGGGGCATCAATCCACATAGCTTGTGACATCAAAGAGAACGTCCTGCGCTAAGTAGGCTATAACACAGTGCTATATGGTAAGCCAAAGGAGGGCTACTGCTACAATACATGGAAGAAGAGATGACAAGAGAAGATGATTGAAGGGAAATGAGGAGAAGTGGAGATTCTTCATTTCAATTTTGCGCAAAATCTCACCTTTAGTCACTTCAATTTAATCAATGGATAGATAGAGGTTGAACTTTGCTCTGGTTATGCAAATAGTAATTTCTGTTCATGACAGGCCTGTGCAGCAACTTGTCTCAGTTAGAACAAGGCTGTGATTATTATCTCCAGTTCAACAATGGAACTCCTTTACTTTTTTAAAAAAAAAATCTAATGGGACTCCTGGCTTAGCAGTACAAGAATAAAAAGAAAATATCATTTCCCCATGAACAGACTCCCTGTCAAATGTCAACCTATATCTATCTCTACGTAGCTGCAAGTTGTCTACTATCCAAGAATCCTCCATTTAGTGGAATGAACAAAACCAGCGGTTATTATACCATACTGGTTAAAGTTACTCGGTCATTTGCCTATAACTTCTTTTTTCTTTTAACCGGTTGCCTTTAACTTTCTGCTTAAACGATAAGGGTTTAATCAAACATAGAGTATCATTTTCCCTTTTTCCATTGGTGAGTTCTCTTCAAATTTTCATAAGAAGAAAAGTGCATTTCATAAGAAAATTATTCAGAAACGGAATGAAATTTCCATTTTCCTACATTAAAATGACCGATCAATTCGGGCTTACATGGATGCCTGATACGATAAATTAGTAGTACACTTGAGCATCGCATTGCTTTCAACGATTTGCATTTTGTTGATCAGCAAAAAATAGTAGTACCGATAAATCAGTAGTAAACTTCATGCCTGTCAATTCAGACAGCTTGGGACAGCCAAAACTCTATACTACCGATATTTTCGGTTGATCAGCGAAAGATAAAAGGAAAACTAACAATTACCTGCTCAGAAAATGGCCTGATTGCAATGCGTGCTTTTTGGGAAATCTTGTTGCCAGACAATTCATAGGAAATGGCATGACGGTATGCGCAAATCCTGTCAATTACCTCGAACAGCAATGGCGAGTGGCATCATGTGCTCAGCCTCTTCCTGTTAGGCAGTATTTGTTTCCTCTCCAGCGAATCGCAGCCCCTGGAACGGGATCTCGCCGTTCATGGCTCGAAGGACGTCCGGGACTTCCTCCTTGTGCGGCCGCACATACACATCAAGGAACTTCTCCATGGTACAGACAAGCAGCCGGGGCAGCCGATATTCCGTCTGCTGCTTCCCTGCTCTCTTCAGCACATCGAGCACGGCGCACCTCCGGGAGTGGGATTCCAGGCACCGCACCATCAAGGTCGGGTACACAACGATGTCGTCTCGGGTAAGCCCAGCCTTATCGGTCAGGAACCCGACCATATTGGTGATCTTCTTCTCTGAGGGTGCCACCACTAACGGGTACCGCCGAATCATCTGGTTGATGGCGTCCTTGGTGAAGCCAAGGCGCTGATAGAGCGTAATCTTGCTTTCCAGCGTGGGGCCCTTCATCTTGCTGAGGGTGCCGAGTACATGGAAGAACATGGGGTCGCTGGGCGTGACGCCCGCTATCCTAGCGGTCTCCACGATTTCATTGATGCGATCTGGTGTCTGCAGGATGACGATAGGATGTTCAGAGATGAGCTTGGCGACGTCGTCGGCGGAGAGTCCGTGGACGTCGCGGAGCAGCGGGATGATGCGGAAGAGGGAACTCTTAGGCTGGCATCGGATGGCGTAAGGATGCTTGGAGAGCGTGGCGACGACGCGGGCATCGGAGCCGAGGACCTCGCGCAGGGAGGCGAAGAGCGGTTCCAGGTGGTCATGGACGCTGCGAAAGAGGATGATGGGGCTAATCAAGACGAGCCGCTGCAGGAGCGGCGCCTCAATGCCAACGGAGGCGAAGAAGTCAAACTTGGCCTGGAGCGTCTTGGCTGGATTGGCGGCAAGCAGGGTGGGTAGCTGGCGAACCGCGGAGGAGATGTCGGCGTCCGAGAAGCCGTAGCGGCGGAGGGGCGCGAGGATGGTGTCCGCCTGCGCGGCGGCGCCTGGAGAGGCGATGCGGACGGAGCGCGCGGCGCGAGCGGCGGCGGCCGGGGATAGGCCGCAGCTGGATATGAGGTAGGAGATCGTGGGGGCGGCGGCGCGGGTGGCTTTGCCGGTGGAGAAGGCGGTGGAAAGGGCGCCGGGCCGGAGGAGGAAGAGGCGGGGGGCGCGCATTGGGGGAAGTGGGGGTGTGAAAGCCTCCCAGCAAAGAGACGAAAAAAATGAACCGCGAAGGCCGTGTAGAGGGAGGGATTTAGGTTAGTTGGAGGCTTGGGCTTGGGGCAAGGAAAGAAGGTGGTGTACTGTTAGGCCTCGGCCCAGATACTGGTTAAAATCTCCGGCCCATGTAATAACGGGCTGATCCGTGCACTGGTAGCTAGGCCTGCCTCGGTCCTTCTCATGTCTGTGGTCTGTGGGCTTCTTGTGCTCGACGACTGGGGCCAAGTCATGGATGATGCCGCGGGTAGCAAGCACTGCATCTGCACGATCGTAGAGAGGAAGATGCAAACTTCTCGCCTGCTGCTGCTTCTTCCTGTCGTGCTCCTCCAGTATGGCCTCAAGGTTCACAGCAAAAACTTCATCGCATTGGATATTTGGATATCATGATGCAGGAAAAGCACAAGCCTAAAAAACTGCCAAGGTACAGTGGGTTTCCTTCATATATCTGAATTGTTCCATGAAATGTAAACAGAGCAGAAACAATCTTCCTATTTATTCAGTAACATTCCATTTCTATCTCACCCTTTGACACACTTAGACTGGAAATAAGCAACAACGTAATGTTCCGAAGCAAATGAAATTTACTGGGAGAAATTCCCATGACAGTTTTTGGATGGTAAAAGGAACAATAGATATCACCAGTTTTATGCTCACACTGACGGAGAAACTGGGAAATGATCAAAAGTTTAGTGCAAGCTCTTTGGCATTCAAAATGACCAAAAGGGAGCCATCCAACATTTAGCAAGTGAAGCGCGACAAGGCTGCCCAGAAAACAAAATTTGAGAACATCCATGGGTACTCATTAAGGTTACAGGGCAGGCTATGTCTAATTGCATTGTTTTGGTGCAATACAACTGCACATATATAAGTACAAGGCAGTCATTACTATAAAAGACAGTAAACTAATAAACATTCAGTAAATACTTCCCTATAAGAAATGGATGTCCAGAACTTTTAGTCACAGAAAGATGTTTACTAAACTCAGATTTATTGCGCACAAATCAAAAGGGTGAACCCTGATTGACTTAAATTGGGCATTCAATTAGTAAGGAGCTAAGTCTAATCCTCATTTTGTTGCTGATGAACAATTCAAATATACAAAACATAGCCGCTGCTCCATGATGACTACCTGAAACAACTTGGCTCCTAGTATCTTTATGCTTCTCTGGCTTCTGATCTCCCAATTAAATTATAATATTGAATCAATTAGTATATGGAGTCTTTTACATGGCCTGTAATATAATCTCCCAATTAAATTATACCATTGAATCACTCATTATATATGGTCTTTTCTAATGGTATTTAAACTGCTCGCTGTAATATTTGCACATCCAACAATTGGGAAAATGCAGGAAGAGTTCTCCATGTAATGCTATCTGTAAGCTACCCCAGGCCACAGCGCAATCACCATCCTGCTACTTGCGAGAAGGGTGCAGGGGTTCTAGGGCATCAATCAACATAGCTTGGGACATATCAAAGAGAAAGCCCTGCGCTGAGTAGGCTATAACACAGTGCTATATGGTCAGCCAAAGGAGGGCAACTGATGCCATGGTCCTGCTGCAATTCATGGAAGATGAGATGACAAGAGAAGAGGGTTGAACAAAACCAGCGATTATCATACCATGCTGGTCAAAATTACTCAGCCAATTGCCTATAACTCCTTTTTTTTAGCAGGTTGCCTTTAACTCCTTGCTTAAACGATAAGGAGTTCATCAAACACAGAGTATCATTTTCCCTTTTCCATTGGTGAGTCTTTTACAATTTTTCATCAGAAGAAAGGTGCATTTCATAAGAAAATTATTCAGGAACGGAATGAAATTTCCATTTTTCCTAGATGAAAATGACTGGTCAATCCATACTAATGCTAACTTGGACAGAACCTTCCAACTTTTTCCTTGTGTTGTTTAAGCACTAAGAAATTACACTTTTGTGAGACTCTGTTTCCTGAAATTCTAATAATAATGTATAAAGCAGTTTTCTGGTTAGGTTTAACAAGTTACATATGTACCTTGCCTCAAAAGAAATTTAAACCATTACTATGCTTTAGTTTAATTCCCATATCAAAAAATGAGGGCCATCTAACAGGTGACAAAATAAAGGGAAGCACACAACGATGGCATTTCAAGATGGAAGTCTAAAGCAACAGGACATGGCAAATCACCCAAGATGAACATAACTCACTTCAATGCTAGAATCACAAAACAGTGAGAATTCACCATCCACAACAATAAGCAGATCAGGCAATCAAGCTACCAAGAGTTACATAGAGTTCACATAAGTAGAGAACACAAAGCTCGAAGATTTGTATGAAATGTAATTATCTTAACTAGATGGCCAAACAAGCCAAAATATACGGGAAAAAGTTATTGAAACCTGCAGCTATTCATTTCTAGGGAACAGAACAAGTATGAAGAAGCATGCATAAAAGAAAAATGCACAATCATACTCTTCCCAGTTTGTAATATATTACATGTTAACAAAATTTCCTCAGCGGAGCAAAGTTGTCTTAATGTAAGTATAAAATCCTGACTTCCATATCAATCATTAAAACACTGAATAGCGACAGACAAATTTTCCCTTCAAGAAACAGTACCTTATCATCTTTTTTTCGGTAGCTGCAAACTCAGTATGGAACTTGCTACATATCTTTTTTTTGGTAATGGAGGGGGATTGGGAGACTGTTGGACATGCTCTAAGGAAACAGATTTTCACCCACAGCAAAAAAATGGACTATCAATTCATTCTCCTAATGAACATTCCAATATCTAACCTGAAATGGTAAATATGTTCCAAGTCGATTTCCCATACAATTATGGGGCATCAGACTTCCAGCTTACATGCAGGTTGCAACAGCCAATGCAGTACTACAAATATTCTTGATCGATCAGCAGAAAGAAAATACGCGATTACACGCTCATGGAGCTGTCAGATGGCATTGCATGGGAATTCAGACTGCTTACTTGGCACAGCCAGAACTCTAAACTATCGTCGGTTGATCAACGAAAGCTGAAAGGAAAACTAACGATTACCTGCTCAGAGAGTGTCCTGATGGCAATACATGCTTTTTGGGAAATCTTGTTGCCAGACAATTCATCGGAAATGGCATGACGGTGTGCACAAATCCTGTCAATTACCTCGAACTAACAGTAATGGTGAGTGGCATCATGTGCTCATGCTCTTCATGTTCGGCAGCTTTTGTTTCCTCTCCAGCGAATCGCAGCCCTGGAACGGGATCTCGCCGTTCATGGCCCGAAGCATGTCCGGGACCTCCTCCATGTGCGGCCACACATACACATCAAGGAACCGCTCCTTGGTCCAGACAAGCAGTTTGGGTAACCTGTGTTGCCACTGGAACTTCCCTGCTCTCCTCAGCACAACGAGCACGGGATGTCCATGCACCAAAAGATTGTGGTCTGCGAGCACAGGCCGTCAGTCTGCAAACAATCTGAATACAGAAAAAAAATTTGAAACTGCAATCAACTATCATTTCTAGGGGACTTCACCGTGGTAAATATGGAGAACCATGCACCAAAAGAAAATGCAACACACCACCTCCAGTTTTTAATACATGACGTTAAGACAACTTTCCAGAGTGGGACGAAGGTGCTCTAATGTAAGTACAAAATCCTGAGATTGGTACCAATTAAATAAGACACTGAATAGTGACAGAAAATTTTCCGTTCGATAAATAGTTCCTCATCATGAGAGTTGATGGCTACAATCTTAGGATGAAACATACTACATATGTTTAGTCTGGCAGCCAAGTAATCTGATTTTCGCCCTCTCCTAATGAACATTCTCGACCTGGACCTAACAGTAAACATGTTCCAAGTCAATTGCCAAAACTCTTAATCGATCAACAAAAAGAAAACATGCTTACAGGCTCATTGAAACATCAGTTGGCTTGCAGGAGGAATTGCGACTCCTCGCACAGCAAGAACTCGAGACTACGATTCTACAAATATTTTGGGTCCATCAGCGAAATCTGAAAGGAAAAACCAACGATTACCTACGCAGAGAATGACACCATGGCAAGGGATCTTGTTGCCACACAATTCATCAGAAATGGCAAGACCGCATGGACAAATCCTGTCAACTACCTCGAACTAACTAACAGCAATGGCGAGCGGCATCATGTGTGCTTATCCTCTTCTTGTTCGGCAGCATTTGATTCTTCTCCAGCGAAGCAATTGTGGCCCAGGAACGGGATCTCGCCGTTCATGGCCCGGAGCACGTTGGGGACCTCCTCCACATGCGGCCGCACATACACATCAAGGAACCGCTCCTTGGTCCATAGGAGCAGCTTGGGTAGCCGGTGTTGCCACTGCAACTTCCCTGCTCTCCTCAGCACAGCGAGCACGGCGCACCTCCGGGAGTGGACCTCCAGGCACCGCACCATCAAGGATGGATAGGCAACAATGTCGTCTCGGGTCAGCCCAGCCTTGCCGATCAAGAACCCAACCATCTCGGTGATCTTCTTCTCTGAGGGTGCCACCACTAACGGGTACCGCCGAATCATCTGGTTGATGGCGTCCTTGGTGAAGCCAAGGCGCTGATAGAGCGCAATCTTGCTCTCCAGCTTGGGGGCACTCATCTTGCAGAGGGTGCCGAGTACATGGCAGAACATGGGGTTGCCGGGCTCGACACCAACTATCCTGGCGGCCTCCACGATTTGGTTAATGCGGTCGGGTGTCTGAATGATGACGCTAGGCTGTTCGGCGACGAGCTTGGATACATCGTCGGCGGAGAGCCCGTGGACTTCGCGGAGCAGCGGGATGATGCGGAAGAAGAATATCTTAGGCCGGCATCTGATGGCGAAAGGCTTCTTGTGGAGCGCGGCCACGACCCGGGCGTCGGAGCCAAGGACCTCGCGCAGGGAGGCGAAGAGCGGCTCCAGGTAGTTCTGGACACTGTAGGTGAGGATTGCGGGGTGAGCCAAGACGAGCCGCGGCAGGAGCGGCGCCTCGATGCCAACAGAGGCGAGGAAGTCGAGCTTGGGCTGGAGCGACTTGGCCGGATTGGCGGCGAGAAGGGAAGGTCGCTGGCGGATCGTGGCCGAGATGTCGGCGTCCGAGAAGTCGTAGCGGCGTAGGAGCGCGAGGACGGCGTCCGCCTGCGCGGCGGCGCCCGGGAAGGCGAGGCGGACGGAGGGCGCGGCGCGGGCGGCGGCGCCAGGGGACAGGCCGCAGCTGGAAATGAGGTAGGAGACCGTGGGGTCAGCGTCGACGGTGGCGTTAGCGGTGGAGAAGGCGGCGGTGAGGACGCCGGGCCGGAGGGGGAAGAGGAGGCGGCGGCGGACGGCGGCCAGCATGGTGGAAAGTGGGGGGCGGAAGACAGTACAGTCGGCGCTCGATGTTCTGACCGTCCGATCCTTTCCCTGGACGCTCTCGTCGGCCGAACTCATTTTCCTCCGATGTCTCGGGACTTTGTTGTTTCGGCCTTTGGGCCATTTATTTTGTTGAGGTGCCGCCGAATCATTTCTGCTCGCCTCAATGGGCCTCATTCCTTTTCATGGCCGAAACACTCTGTTCCTCATTCTTCTCGTCTTGCTAGCCTGCGGCTGCTAGGGTTCAGGTGAGTTTCGATTCTGATTCTCTAGCTTCGATTTGATTCTACGTCTATCATTTTAGTTTTGTATAACTGATGCATTGGTCGGTACGGTGTCTTTGGAACCCCAGTGTCAGCGGCCATGTCTCGCTTGCATTTGCTGCTCGGTGACCCGGCTACGGGCTTCCAAACTGTAATTGATTCGTATACTATTTTCGATGGATGATAAGGTCAGTGGTTCAGAGCTGCGCAGATACTGCTACTTTCGTTTTTAATAATTGTTAGCGTTGATTTTACTGTAACAAATTTGACTCTACGTTTTTTCTTAATATAGTGTGTCTTAAAACTTATAAAAAAATATGAAAGATTAAAGTAACTAAAAATATTTTAAAGAAAAAGACGTATGGTTAAAATTGCTACAGTAATGTCATCACTGACAATTATTTAAAAACAAGGAGAGTAGTAGGGAGAGTTGCCGTGAGCGGATTTCTTCAGAAAGTCATAGCGCGTCCGCGAATCGACGGATTCTTCAGTACTACTCCGGATCACGAGGCAGAACGAGCACACGTTACGCACGCTTGCCCACAGACGCATTCGTACGCACAAGCAAACGATCACAAGCCGAAGGTCCGAGCAGAATCGCAGCCTGGCTCGCGTGCGAATCGACGACGAGTGCTCCCCTGACCTGACGAGGCCGGCCGGCACTGCAGGCACGGCAGCATGCACACGGCCGCCGCGGGTTGCTGTGCACGAGTCTCTTTCAGCAGCGAAACGTACGCGGCAATCAAGCGCATACTGTACATCTCGCTCGCAGCGATGACGACCTGTAACGTCTGCAAGCATTGAACCAGCGTGCTGATGACTCCGTGACGCTACAGCGTCGGTCCATGCATGCGGCCTGAGAAATCGTTTGCCCAACCGGGCGTCGATGCAGACACGTGCACAGCAGCAGAGGTGCCCTTCGAGATGGGAGACGTCAAACGCTACTCCTCCCTGCAAATAGTAGCCCCAGAACCTTCGTTCGATGCGTTCGCTTCGCGTGCCCGAGTGACAAAGGCACTGCACCACCGGACAACGACGTTTCACGGCGCGTGTCGCCGTGCTCCCTGCCTGTGGACGCCGGCGGCCACGGATCGTACACATGCCAGGCTACCAGATTCCGACGCGACGACGAGCAAAGGGGACGCCGCAGATTGTTCGCACCGCGCTTTCACGTCAAAGGGCCGACCTCGCGCGGCACGGCAACCAGGTAAACGCGAGCAGTAAACTCGTGCTCCTACTACGTACTACTGGCTTGTTGCTCTGCCGGCGCACTTGCTTGTTGCCGCTGTGAACCACTCCACTGGAGGAAAAGCAAGCTGGTGTTGCTTCTTTCTCGCGGGTGGGCAAAGCACAGGGAGCGCGCGCAGAGTTGATGGTAACAGTTCGGCCGGCCGTGCTTTTTTGGTCGTGCCGTCTATCCGGCCGGCCACAAGCTCGATCGCCACTGTTCAACGTCCGATCCTACAGTGGCGGGGGCGC
>LAPY01001502.1:75937-90233 GCA_000970635.1 Eragrostis tef
CTGAGTTCAGATGGGGCCAAGTGCCGCCGATCCGGCGACGGCGAGCTTTCCCCGTCGGCGTCGGCCTCGGCCTCGGCGTCGCGGGCCGCAGCAGAGGGCTCCGAGGAGAGAGACGCGGTCGGCGAGGAAGAGGACCCACGCCGCGCTGCACGGCTGATGCGGAACCGCGAGAGCGCCCAGCTGTCGCGGCAGAGGAAAAAGAAGTACGTGGAGGAGCTGGAGGAGAAGGTGAAGTCGATGCACTCTGTGATAAATGACCTCAATTCTAGGATCTCCTTCGTCGTGGCCGAGAACGCGACCCTTAGGCAGCAGCTCGGCAACGGCAGTGGAAATTGCCCGCCGCCTGGGGTGGTGTATCCACCGGCTCCATTGCCAGGCATGCCTTTCCCGTGGGTTCCTGGCTATGCAATGCGGCCACACAGTTCCCAGGTCCCACTTGTGCCAATCCCGCGCTTGAAGCCACAGCCAGCTGCTGCTGCTGCAGCGAAAGTATCTAAGAAGCCAGAAACCAAGAAGGGTGCGGAAGGCAAGAGTAAGACCAAGACCAAGAAGGTCGCAAGTGTTAGCCTCCTTGGTTTGCTGTTTGTTGCGCTTGTCTTTGGTGCTTTTGTCCCAGGGTTCAATCATAATTTTGGAATGAGTGGTCGGAGCGACAATATTATGTTCAGAAATGTCGGTCACTCTGATGCTAGGGTGTTTAGTGTAACTAATCATGTTAAAGGATCTAGAGCTGGTCTAAACAGTAGTGATATGATCAGTACTGATCCCGGAACGATGAAAGGGGACACCGGAGGAGCCGAACAGAAGCATCAGCCTGCACATAACTCCAGTGAGATCTTACCTGCTTTGTTGTATGTGCCGAGGAATGGAAAACATGTAAAGATCAATGGAAATTTGATTATTCATTCTGTGCTGGCAAGTGAGAAAGCAGTGGCACACAAGGCCTCAAATGGTAACGGTAACCAGTCAGTTAAAGATCGCAAAGAGACAAGTGTCGCCATAGCTCGTTATCTGTCGCCACCTGGAAAGGATACGAGTTCACAAGAAACGTCCCCGGCAGATGCACCACTGCCACAGTGGTTCCGTGAAGGAATGGAAGGTAAGCAGATAAATGTTTACCAGTACCATTATATTGTGATACTGCAGTTATCAAATCATCCGTCATACACATTCTTTTATGTGATACTTTAATCATTTCTTTTCTTTTGGGTATACACATGTTAATTGCAACACTTTTAGATCATAAATGTAAAATAAAGAATGTTAATATAATAAACGAGCCTAAAGGCTGCATACGGAATGCGGTTATGTACATGCCAGCAAATATTATGTCGTAATTAACCAGGAAATAAGAACTCCTACATATATTTAAGGTTGCCAGCTGGTTATATGACATGGTAGCTTGTCAGGAAAAGGAAAGTATATCCATATACCATAACCATCCATGAAAGTTAGCTCAATAAATAGTAGTGATATTGTGCCGTTATGACGAAGGAAATGCAAAGAAATGCCATAACAATGATGTGCGGACCCTGAAGAGCCCTCTTAACCTTAAGTTTCATAGAGCTTCAGTGGTCTTGTTGTCTTGTGTATCACTGTATCCTGATTTCTGCAATGGAAGTAGCCAACTAGATTAGGATTACACTTCCATATTGATCTCGGCTTGTGCTCTCTGTCTTTTTCCTAAGGTTGCAACCAGTACTCCAGTGACTATAAACTATATTTTTTCAGCATATGCTTGACATGTTGCTCTAGGCATGTTTTATTAACTTTTGTAGCAAATTTATGTATTGGGCCATAGTATTAATTCTCGTGGTTTCTTTTCCTAAGAAAAGTGAGACTTGCTTTTGACAATGTCCACTAGATCGTAGAAGCATAAAGCTGTCACATTTGGATTCTTGAGGACGAGTTTTGTTTTTATCTCAGTAATATACAAGTAGGTCTCCTAGTTTTTCATTGGCTGGCGTTTTGTATCAGAATCACTGAATGTCTGTCTGTCTGATTGTCTGGTTGGCATTGTCCATGATGTCTTATTCTGTAATTCTTGTGCATTGATTTTCAGGACCAATTTTGAACTCGGGAATGTGCAGCGAGGTATTCCAGTTTGACATTTCTGCAGCTTCTGCCAGTCCTGGTGGGATTATACCTGCCTCTCCAATTGTAAACTCCAGTGCCAATGCCACCGAGAAAATTCCAACTCCTGCTCCTGCTGGTGGCAAGCTGAAAAATAGGAGGATCATGTATAACGAGGCGATTCCACTCACTGGAAAAACAGTTAATGGTACAGAACCTCGGTCATTTAACAGGACTTCTGAAAGCAGCAAGTTACCTGATACTGATAGGAAGCCAGCATCATCAGTTGTTGTATCTGTGCTAGCTGATCCCAGGGAGGCTGGCAATGGGGACGGTGATCCGAGAGTATCTCCGAAGCCCCTGTCCAGGATATTTGTTGTTGTTCTCCTTGATGGAGTCAGATATGTGACTTACTCCTGCACCCTTCCTTTCAAGGGTGCCGGCCCGCATCTTGTGAACTAATCTGTGGCCAAGGGCAGAGTTCTGGTGCTTGAGCAGCTAGGTAGTTCGTCCAAACTGATGGATAATAGATGAATACAATCACCAGGTACTGAAAAATGTTTCCTAACAAGTGAATAGACTTTCAGACTTCCTATGCACTCGGCCTGAGGTAATTCCAGTTTGTCGAAGGTTTGAAGTGGTGGCTAGTGAAATGTGATTCTGCAACTTCAGTTTCATCAGTTTTAATGCTGCAGTTTGTGCTGCTTTGACAACCGGTATACTGGACCTCTTTCTGTAACGGTGGTGTAATCCTGTAATGCCGTTTGATTGCCGGTGCTGGAAAATGTAACAGTTGAGGGTAGACAAGAACTCAATCTCGAATATAACTATGTAGTACATGCAGTTTCTATATAAAGTCTATATACCAATATGCTTCCAGTTTCCAGTTGGTCGGGTTAAATGATGTCAATATTTATCTGCACAACTTGTCCTCATATTTGCGAAAAAGCAGTTTTAAAGTTTTGGTCTGGGCGTGCTTCTAAGTTAGTGCATAGGCTTTTACGGAAATTGATCATGATTCATGACCGATTCAGAGCCTCAGAGGTGAGCTGTGCTTAGCAATTTTCTTCAAAACCAACCATATTTGAGCATCTCCTTTTGCCTTACATGTTAACAAGAAACCAATATGAATTCCCCAGAATGAAAACTCATTCAACATGGAGTTTGAATATCTTTGAAGACCTTTCCTTTTGAACTATCAGCGTCTTTGGAGTACAAACTTTGATTTTTTCTTTTCACTAGTTCATTTGACAAAATAGCCGTTAGGCGTATAAACTCGCAAAAGGATGATGCTCAAAAACCACCCGAAGTTCCCTGTCTAAAACCCACTCTTATCCGCACGCGCTCTCTTCTCAGAGTCCGCTCCATCCGCCATGGCGCTGGCCGCCGCACCCACCGCTTCGGGCCCCAGGCTCTCGCCATTCTCCATTCCGCGCCCTTACTTCCTGCGCGCAAGCCCTAGCCACATCCTCCTCGCAGCGACGGCCTCCTTCCCGCGGCCGCGCCGGTGCGGATGCGGCGCCGTGGTGCGCTGCGCGAAGCGCACGGGGAAGCGGCGGTACCCGTCCGAGAAGAAGCTGCTGGATCGGCGCCACAAGGAGCTGCTCCGCCAGGCCGCCCCCGAGGAGGGAAGCGCGGGGCGCGAGTGCGGGTACTGGCGGCTCTCCAAGCTCACCGTCCCCGTCAGTGAAGACCCGGGCAAGGACTTCGCCGGCGTTTCGCCGCCGCTCCTCCAGGCCATCGCCAAAGCCATCAAGTTCCCGGTACGCTAATCAGACACATTCGAAGTATGGGAAAATTTCAAAATCAAAATGGCTTGCAATTGCCAAGGTTTAGGTGCATCACTGTGGACCGAAAAAACAGAGGTAGTGCGTTGAGTAGTAGGCATAATACAGTTCGGTGTGTCAGTCTTCTGAATTCTGAAACAATATTTGGTTGTTTCTTGAGAAAATCTAAGTCGACTTTGTGAACCGCTGAGTGCAATTTATGGTACACGACCCTCCTTGGCAATTTACACAATCCCTGAATCTGCAGTTAACCACCTTTCTCAAATTGTCCTACCACAATATGCTATGGTATTTTGTTTGTTTGTTCGGCTGCAGTTTGTTGTGGTGTTTCATTCTTTCTTATTGGGCCACTGAAATAAATCTCAAATTAAGTTGGGGTCCGCAATGTAGTTAAATCCACTTGTTTTCATGCTCAACAATGTTACTGCGCTGCAGTCCGAATCTTGTGTTATCTGGTGGAATGAGTGTTGTAATCGATGAATCTGTTATCCAAATGGCTACCTGCCTAGAGCAGTATCAGATTTTAGGCTGCAAGCCTTACTGATAGGACTTTGAGCATAGATTGGCTTTGATAAGCCGGCCTCACATCCTTTAATTCACTTAAGTTTCCCATCCTGTAACTTCACTTCTATGACATATTTTCATAGTAATCTAGTTCTTTTTTTAGATAATAGTAATCTAGTTCTTTTATACCGCTAATATTGCCGTTAAGTCTTTTTTATTATATTGTCTCTCCATTATATTCTTCTGTGCCGCAGGTTGCTTCTATGCTCCCTGAGGAGGCCTTCTCTGTTATCCGCAAGTCGTTTGACGCAAGGAAGGTTCGTCTTGAAATGATATCTTTACTTAGTTACTATTTTGTTATACAACCATCAAATGGGCTAGAAACTCAACCGGAATCACATGCACGGCATTGAAACTGCTAAAATAATGCAGACGAATCGGCTTACATAGGCCAAAGTAGTTACGTTTTTAAGAAGAAATCATTTATTAAACTTCTATATACCACCCACAAGTCGTTTGATGCAAGGAAGGTTTGTCTTGGAATGATATCTCTTCTTAGTTAATATTTGTTATACAGCCATCAGATGGGCTAGAAACTAAACCGAAATCACATGCATGATGTTGTAACTGCTAAAATAATGCACATGAGTTGTCTTACAAATATTGTATCATCTGCATAGCACCTGTAATTGTAGTTGCTTCTGCTGCTGGTGTTGGAAAATGTTCAAACCATGAGATACCGCTTGGAACATCTCTTTATCTGCCTATCTCAGTGCAATCAATGAAACATGTTTACATCTACAGGTTTTGAAAGAACCTCAGTTTGTTTATACTGTTGATATGGATGTTAAGAAGCTTCTGGACATGGAGCCAAGGACATGGGACTTTATTGCTCGGTTGGAGCCCAAACTTGGAGTTGTCGAATACATGCCTGATGAGAAGTTAGCAACTGATCTGGTCAGCATACTTAGTGCTAACAAGAAAGGTTCTGATGATGAGCCAGGAATCAAGCGTATTATTAATAATGGTTCAATCCATTCTGAACCAAAGAAGCCAAAGGTGTCAGTTATAGGAAGCGGACCATCTGGGTTGTTTGCTTCCCTTGTGCTAGGTGAACTTGGTGCGGAAGTTACCTTGTTGGAGCGTGGTCAGCCTGTTGAACAAAGAGGGCGTGACATTGGTGCACTAGCAGTTAGACGAATCCTCCAATCCGAAAGCAACTTTTGCTTTGGCGAGGTATCTTATTGCTTCCTATTTTGCTAATAAAAGATAACAAAATTATCAGTAAGGTGCCTGTTATGAAATAATATGCAAATAACTAACTTAGTGATTTAATAATTTCTATATTTATTTAGAGGTTTTACTATAGTTGAGGGGGCACTCATGTGTTATGGTAGTGCACAAGATTGTGGTGGCCAAGATATAGAGTTCCCTGAGTACTCTCATTCTAAAGATAGCTATATATGTTTTTAATAACATACTTATAAGCATATCGTTCCACATGGCAACTCCTGCGGCTAGGATCTGTTTGGTCAGATAACATCATGGAAGTGAATCAGACTTACATGCTCTGAAGATTTGGTTTAGCAGTTAGGTTTGTACGTGAAATAGATCTAGTTTTTTTCTTGGATCTGTGCCCCACAATTGATAGCAGCCCGCGAGTGCAGAACTTCATCACATTAAATTGTGTTCTTATCCTAATTTTATGACCTCAAACGTTATTTTCATATATTTCAAGCTTGTATCTGCATCCAGATTGTGACTAAATAGATTTTGAAGAAATATTCAGTAATATTGTTTAATGTAAATTTTGATATTGTTGCGTTTCAAATACATATTCCAGCATAATTGTTTGTAAAAAACTTTCACATACTGATAAATATATGCAAGTTACCAAACTGAAAAGAGTTCTGCATTTTTATGCATTATTTTTAATTTAATAGGCTTATTTAATCTTATGATTATTACCAGTAGGAATCATAGCTTGAGGTAGCCGTATGCTAACATATTTTGGTCAGTCCATCTGGGAACTGGGAGGGGTGGTGAAATAACCTGTTTATGTTCCTTTTATAATTTAGGCCATCCATTCTTGATCTTCTATTCTTAATCATAGCAGGGTGGTGCAGGTACATGGAGTGATGGGAAGCTCGTGACCAGGATAGGAAAAAACACTGATGGTGTTCAGGCTGTGAGAATCTTCCTGCCCTACTTCAACTTCTGTTTAGTATAAAGGTTTACAGTCACATATCCATTTTCGTAATGCATTATATTTTACGGTGTTCAGGTGTGAGAATCTTCCTGCTCTATCTCAACCTCAAATATTGATTGGTGTATAAGTGTTACTATGAGCTATTTGTTACTTATTCTCTAAATTATTCAGCTTTGATGCATCTTCTAATGCTGCAAAAGATGGCATTGGCACCTAAAACTGGTTTACTGTGCAATTTCTGAATGAAGCATTTTCACAAAATAATATCTAAGTTCATAATTTTCTATTTTGTGTGATTGATATATCAATTACGGGATCTTGGATTGCAGGTTATGAAAACACTTGTTCAGTTTGGAGCACCTCCAAACATTTTAGTTGATGGGAAACCTCACTTGGGTACCGATAAACTCGTTCCCCTACTGCGGAATTTCAGACAGCACTTAAGTGAATTGGGTGTAAGTTTGAGCATTTTTTTTCTTTATTAAGCTTTGTGTTATCCTAGGTTCAGCAAGAATCCATGTATTGATGTAGTCTGTCCCTTCTTTTTTTTAAGCAGGTAACCATAAGATTCAATGCTAGAGTAGATGACCTTATAGTTGAAGATTCACGTGTGAAAGGAATTGTAGTTTCTAATTCAGAACTACTGCCAGGTTCTGTCAACCAGAAACTACCATTTGATGCCGTTGTCCTGGCAGTTGGTCACTCAGCTCGTGACACATATAATATGCTTTGCAAGCATAGTGTAGACTTAAGCCCAAAAAATTTTGCTGTAAGTTTTCTTATTCTAATCCAAGTTTTCTATAATATTTCTTATTCTGCTCAAAGCAGATTCTTGGCACCTATTTTACTTCCCTTTTAGTCACGCTACGAGCACTACTTTCATATGTTACTGGAATTATAAGATGTTTTGTTCTCATACACTAGCTTCCTTAGAAATTTGTGACTAGTTACATTTTATTTGGCAAAACTGTGCCGTAACTGGGAGTCTAGGACTGAGCTGTATAATTACTGAAGTGAAGAGCAGTTGGACATTGGCCCTTCCATGTAGCATTATTTCTACTGTTGCTTACGTTGTCTTTGCAACAGCTAAGTTATAAATTACTCCCCTGATCCTTAATTCTTACAGGTTGGCTTAAGAATTGAACATCCCCAAGAACTGATTAACAGCATCCAAGTAAGGCTTGTTTCTTTATTCTTGTCAATTCCTTTTTGGATGATGCTCACCTAGTGTGATTAGCTTTAGTTCATGTATGATGTTTGATTCAAGTAATTCAGTATTCCAACTATCCTTGAACTCATAAACTTCTATTTAAGGAAAAAGTGAATGTGAGTTTTAAGGCGATTTGCCTACAGGATACTGAATAATGTTGTCTTTGTCTGTAGGACACTAAACCAAAAACTTTGTCTGCAGGACATTGCCCACAGTTCATTTGCAGTGTACTACAAACAAAGTTTTTTTTGATTCAGTGTCCTGCAGACATGTTGGCATTTTACAGTGTCCCATAGACAAATTATCTTTAAGGAATCTGTTTAATCAGTTATCCATCAGAGAAACAGTTCCAAGGTCATTCAGCCAGTTTTGCGTTGCAAATAGCATCTTGAGAGGAAGCCCAGAGAGACCTGTTTTGTTGTTAAAGAACATCAATTTATCCCTTTTTGGAGATGACAAAGTAGCCAGCATACTACGGGCGTATGAATTATGACCATGTGGTCTGCTAGAGGAATGAACCCAACTACAGTTACAGGCCGCCAGACAATGAAGCATGGCACTGATACTATGTTGCTGGGCCTAAGCCCGTTTGGTCTGAAGCCTTGCTTCCATTAGTGATTCAGCAAATATTACTGTTAATCATGTCTTATTTCCTCGTTAAGCTTTTTGTGAGCTGATAGCCTCTGATATGTTACATGCTATTTTTGTTGTCGCAAATTGTAGTACTCCGAACTGGCTGCCGAAGTACAGAAAGGACGTGGTCGGATACCTGTAGCAGATTACAAGATAGCGAAGTCTGTTGGTGAAGGAGATGCAGAGAATGCTGTAGACGTGACTGAACAAAGTCGCAGTTGTTACTCATTTTGTATGTGTCCCGGTGGACAGGTAAGTCACTCTTTAGCTATTTGAACAACCACCACCTACGCCACTCCCCCATTTTCCCCGGTATACTTGAAGTACTTTAAAAAGTCGAGACATGTATGCAGGTTGTTCTGACAAGTACAAATCCATCAGAATTGTGCATCAATGGCATGTCATTTT
This sequence comes from Eragrostis tef, assembly GCA_000970635.1. NCBI lineage: Eukaryota > Viridiplantae > Streptophyta > Magnoliopsida > Poales > Poaceae > Eragrostis > Eragrostis tef. The sequence continues at coordinate 84,762 of LAPY01001502.1, forward strand.
CACGACGCTCATCAAAGTGGGCAAACTCAGCTCTTGTGGTCACTGTATCATCTCATGATTTTGAACCATTTCAGTCCCATGGTACTCTTGCAGGTGTTGAATTCCAGGTACATATTACATAAATTTTCTAAGATAACCACAGATGCACTATTGAGGTACCTTGCATAATGTCCGTAAATGTTCTGTTACTGTCATTAAGCTACAGGTTAGATTGGTCACAGAAGGTTGGGAGTTGTCTCATTTATAATGCTACTAACTTGAGCACAAGAAAAAAAAATGAGGATAGAAGAATGTTGTGTAATCGGTGAAGTGTGAGTCTTGCCTGATGAGCTTATGCTTTTGGTAATTGATTGCTGCTGCAATTCATGATGATATAAGTATTCAAGAGGTTTTTAGTTCACAATCTGGCAGACATAATTTTAAGAGACGTACTCTCTGCCCTTTTCTAGTCCACACATTTAGGCCTTTAGATGGACTGAAATACGCTGATCTTGTCATCTTTCCTTATCAGCTTAAGCCTTTGGGTGGACTGGTTATGGCATCCAGTTCAGTGTAGTAATCAATATAAATAATTCAATCTTAAATCAGTTTCACTAATGTGGCATGGCACGTCTCACTTTTCACTTCAAAACTTCTTCTCTTCATTTGAACTGCATCTTTGTGGCAACTTTCTCCACCATCAAGTTCATAATAAATAATTAAATATTGTACACTTTCCATAGAGAGAATTTGAAAGAAGAGCAGCTGTGATGGGTGGAGGAAATTTTGTTGTCCCCGCACAATGTGTCACGGATTTCATCAATAACAAATTGTCAGGTAATAGTGGTATGCTAATATTGTTTATTCAGGTAGTAATAATACATGTTTCTCCTTTAATGTGGTTGTTTCTTGTAGTTACAACTCTCCCACCATCAAGCTACAGGTTAGGAGTTCGGCCATCCAAACTCCATGAGCTATTCCCTCCCTACATAACTGAAGCTTTACAACAATCAATAATAATGATTGACAAAGAGGTCTGAAATATCTTATTTGATTTTATGATTTAATTTTCACCTTCCCTGACCCATTTGCAATGTAATGTTTACAGATGCCAGGGTTTGTTTCTAAGGAGGCCCTACTCCATGGTGTGGAGGTATGCAAATTGCTACGTAATAGATTAATAATTCTCCACACTTTCATATAATTGTTCTCTTTATGAACTTCTAAATGCCAAGTAGTTGTAACATTAGAGCAGTTTTCAGTTTGAGAGATATTCGTTTGGGATGATATTTCCCTCATGTTTACACAATTCCTCAAACCAAACGAGTTGTCTAGGGTTGAGGTGGTCATGGATCATCTCATTTCTCAAACCAAACGCGCCATAGAAGTGTACTGCTAGTTTGATAGAGACATGTAATCGTTAGCCCATATCTCTTATTGATGACATGTTATTACATCCTGCCTCCAGACTAGAACAAGCTCCCCCGTTCAAATTTCACGAGATGGAGAGACATATGAAAGCACATCCTTGCGAGGATTATATCCAATTGGGGAAGGTGCTGGCTATGCTGGGGGCATCTTAAGTGCTGCTGTGGATGGTATGTATTGTGGTTTTGCTTTAGCCAAACAACTTTCTCTACTCGATGGCGATATAGAGTCATTTCTTGGCAAGGCGCAGAAACAAACAGCATTTGTAAAATATTGATCTGTTCCTAGGTTTTATAGACTGAAATTATCTAAAAGGAAATCTCACCTTACACATACTTGCATAAGAATTTTTTGTAACGTAGGATAGCTGTGACAGGTGAACTCAATAAATTACTTTAGTCCAGTTGATGTAGATGTAAAAGAGAGCAAGCAGTGATGCCATAGATGAATATTATGGTATGGATAAAGAAATGTAACAGTTACACCTCGGTTTTGATGACACCTTAATCTTGTGGTTATCATTCTCCTAGCCTAATTCAGAACCCTTTGTTTTTGGTAATTATAACTCAGTTTCTTTTGTGTGAAAGAAAAATATTTGATCGTAGCAAGCAAATTTACATTTGTAGATTATGTATTATGTTATGCTGCTACTATTAGACATTTACAAGTTTCCCCATAGTACTTCTCTAGCCTTCAATTTCATATTCTCTTGAACTTTAGATAAAAGGAGAAACATATATCTATGCACCCTTTTAGGTCGGGAGTCCTTATCTAGTAATTTATTGTGTGGATTAAAGTGAGTGTTACAATATGTGGTTGGAGGAATCTTATATAGTATGCAAGTTACCTGGAACGACCCAGGCCTGTAGTATAATACAACTGACAACAGGGTTTGTTGTTTTATCTGAGGAAGGGGTTCATCTGGTCTTGAGCATACCCTGGACAGCTGCTATTCTAGGTAGGCTTTGCGTTTGATACTTCTCAATTAGTAGAGCGTTTATAAAAATACATAGGTTAGACTTTTAAACTCAATAAACTTTGACCACAAAGTATGAGACCTAACTTTAACCAAGTAAGCCATACACATACATTTATCAGCAAAAGTATGTACCGATGATTTGGGTTCTGTGAAAATAATAAAATAGAAATCATGTTGTACATATTGTGTTGACGCCTCACGTTTGTGGATTGGAGGGAATTCTGTAAACTGCTATCCGTTGATTAGCTATGCTTGACTCTTTAATCGTTTGGAAATCTTTAGGTTCTGATTTCAGTTAGGAACTAAATTAAGCTGTCTCGATAGGTTGGTCGAGGTCAATTAACAACTGAAATTATCTAAAAGGAAATCTCACCTTACACATACTTGCATAAGAATTTTTTGTAACGTAGGATAGCTGTGACAGGTGAACTCAATAAATTACTTTAGTCCAGTTGATGTAGATGTAAAAGAGAGCAAGCAGTGATGCCATAGATGAATATTATGGTATGGATAAAGAAATGTAACAGTTACACCTCGGTTTTGATGCCATCTTAATCTTGTGGTTATCATTCTTCTAGCCTAATTCAGAATCCTTTGTTTTTGGTAATTATAACTCGGCTTCTTTTGTGCGAAAGAAAAATATTTGATCCTAGCAGCCAAATTTACATTGGTGGATTATGTTTGCTGCTACTATTAGACATTTACAAGCGCCCCCCCCCCCCCCCCCCCCCCCCCCCCCCCCCCCCCCCCCCCCCCCCCCCCCCCTTCATATTTTCTTAAACATATCTATGCTCCCTTTTAGGTAAGGAGTCCTTATCTAGTAATATTGTGTGGATTAAAGTGAGTGTTACAATATGTGGTTGGAGGAATCTTATATAGTATGCAAGTTACCTGGAACGACCCAGGCCTGTAGTATAATACAACTGACAACAGGGTTTGTTGTTTTATCTGAGGAAGGGGTTCATCTGGTCTTGAGCATACCCTGGACAGCTGCTATTCTAGGTAGGCTTGCGTTTGATACTTCTCAATAAGTAGAGCATTTATAAAAAATACATAGATTATTTTTTGCGACAAAACAAAGTATGAGACTTTTAAACTCAATAAACTTTGACCACAAAGTATGAGACCTAACTTTAACCAAGCCACACATACATGTATCAGCAAAAGTATGTAGAAATCATGTTGTACAAATTGTGTTGACGCCTTACGTTTGTGGATTGGAGGGAACTCTTTGAGCTGCTATCCGTTGATTAGCTATGCTTGACTCTGCAATCGTTTGGAAATCTTTAGGTTTAGACCACCTGGTTTCAGTTAGGAACTAAATTAAGCTGTCTTAATAGCAGCTTCTAGCCTGATTGCTTCAATAATGGCACATTGTAGCTATGTCCACCAAAATAACAAATAAAAAAAATGTAGTTAAATTGAACTTGATATGCTACTTGGTTGGATTTTTCAAGAGGCTGGGCTTCAGTGCTTGTTTGCTGCAGATGGTAGTATAATTGATGGTGTGATGTCATGTAGGTCCCTTCAGAAGTAACACCTATAGTTCTGAGTCTTCTCGGCTCAAATTTTGGGTGTTCCCTCCCTGTTCTCCGTGCTTCCTCCTAGGCATTCCGCACTCATGTTTGGAGAAGTTGGAATTAACAAGGCAGCCAAAAAAGTTTTCTGCTCTGATTTTTCTCGTATAAAAACATTTGTCGAGGATCAAGTTGCCAATATCTTGATTCCTCTATATCATTAGTCCTCCATCCAGCCAAGCTCTAAACTGCTACCGTTAAACTGAAGAATGAAAAACGAAAATCTCTATCGACCTCAGGGCCTGTGGTCAGATGGTAGCAGAGGCTGAAGCTCTACATCTTTTTCGTCCCTTTCTTTCTCATCGATCTCGCCCGTGCTGCTCTCTTGGCCTACTGTTTCTAACTTCTTGTAGGTGTACAGCTTGGCACAGATAACGAAATACACTACGTTGATTACCTGCAGCGTCACTACAAGCCAGTAGTAATAATCCAGCTTCCCTCTGTTGAGGTTGTCCTGAAGCCACTCCCCGTCCCCTTTTGTCATCTCATGTACCGCCGTCACGAGCAACGTGCCCATGTAGCTGCCGGCGGACATGGTGAGCCAGTACAGCGCCGCGGCGGAGCTCCGCATGCTCTCGGGCGCCTGGTCGTAGAGGAACTCCATGCGGCCGACGTCCATGGCCATCCAGAACACGCTCATGGGCACGGTCGCGCCGGGCCTGTCCAGGAGGCCGTGCCTCGCCGCCGCCCGCTTCCTCTTCCCCTCCACGACCGCGGAGACGACGTTGCTCAGCGTGCTGATGGCGAGGCCGACGCCCGTGCGCTGGAGGTGCGTGATGCCCGCGGGGTGCCCCGTGAGGCGACGCAGCCCGGGCACCAGCGCCCGGTCGTAGAGCGCGAGCGTGGCGAGCATGGCGACGTTGGAGAAGATCAGCATGGAAGCTGGCGGTATTTCGAGGCGCGGTGTGATGATGCGCCGGTCCATGGTGCGCGCTTGCTGGATAGCGAAGCTGTGGTTGTGGGAGGCGGAGGTGACCAGGAGGATCCCGGCGGCCCAGATGGGAAGCATGCGGATGATCGACTTGAGCTCCTCCACGCGGTGCACCGTCGACAGACGCGGCCGTGAGGCGCCGCTGCTTGTCAAGTCGCCGTCCGTCACGGTTGCAGCCCGGTCAAAAAAGCTGAAGACAGAGGGCAATAGACGAGGCTGTTAAGCTTGCATTCGCCCACCACATTCTAGTGCGGCGGACAATAAAAGGAGACTTACGTGAGCTGGTTCGTGTGAAGCAGCCGTCCGGCAGTGGCGATGCCGGCGTCGAGCTCCTTGTCCTGGTACAAGATGTTGGGGTCCTTTGGCATGGTCACATTCCTCTTCCGATACGCAGCGACAGCAACCTGGGCCAGCCGTGTGAACGGGCTGCTGCCGGGAGCCATCTTGACGTAGAGCGGGTATCCCGACACGAACGCGGTGACGGCGACGAGCATGGCGATGGTCGGCACGCCGAGCCCCCACCCCCACCCCACGTTCTCCTGTATGTACACCACCGCCGTCACGGCGGTCAGCTTCGC
>LAPY01001502.1:97871-108249 GCA_000970635.1 Eragrostis tef
CCGTCCGCGGCGTGGCCGACGCGTTCATGGACGTCGGCCGCATGGAGTTCCTCTACGACCAGGCGCCGGAGAGCCTGCGGAGCACTGCGGCGGCGCTGTACTGGCTGACGAACTCGATGGGGAGCTACCTTGGTACGGTGCTGGTCACCGTCGTGCACGACAAGACGCAGCGGAGCGGCCAGTGGCTCCAGGATAACCTCAACCGGGGGAAGCTGGACTACTACTACTGGCTCGTCGTGGCGCTGCAGGTGCTCAACCTTGTGTACTACTTGGTCTGCGTCAAGTACTACACCTTCAAGCCATTGGAGACGATCGGGGGCGACAGTGAGGTTGAGCTTTGCTGCCGCAATGGCCATTGCACGGAGGATGGCGAATCGTCTGGAAAGTTGTAAGAAGAAGTAGCTTCAACTTGAGTTGCTTCGATCTCGATCCCGAGCTAGAGAAGCTGGATTGGAATTGATGAGCCGTGCTAAAGAGGTGTGAACTATTGCAGAAATGTCATGAAACTGAATGATTGCATCTTGCATAGAAGTACACATGAAGATGTTGTTTTAGAAGAAGAGACGCTCATGTTACATGTACGTAATCCTGTCCGCATATTGTTCATGTACGCATCAACATTTTTCTGGTGATCCTCAGTGGCAACATTGGACGGGTGGATGCTGTTACAGTGGAGCGACATGGGGTGTTGCTCGGCGTCGTGCAATCCAATATAGACCAGATAGCTGCAATCAAATAGCGGACATAATGAACACCGCCACTCGGGACCCATTGTGCAATCAGATCTTCTTTATGTCTAATAGGAGATTCTGAATCTGTGTGATTTTCTAGGCATATCAACATGAGGCAGTAAATAATGTTTTTGTGTATTGGTACACATAGATTGTCTTTATGATGTTAGCAAGTAGCATGCTAGGCACATATTGTCTTATTTCCAATAGGAGATTCTTAACTAGTGACATCAAGTTTTTTAGACATTTTATCGGAAACTGCTACTAAATTTGCGACAAATTTTACTTGTTCATAGTAATTTCAACAAAAAATATCACATAGCTTTTGTTTTTGTCACAAAAAAGTTACAGAAACAAATTTTACAGTTTTAGTGTTTGTCTGTATTCTTTCGTTCATAAAATCTTGTTTCCACTTTATCATGTCTGATGTGCTATTTTTTTCACGTCCATCAACACATTTGAATTTGTTAGTGGATCAGAACTACGTGACCCGCTAAATGTAACAGAGACAAACTGATTACAAAACAACTAGGAGCATCCATAGCTGTTGGATGGACAATGACTACTGGAAGGTATCGCTTAAAAGATCCTTTGTTTTCAAGCGCTTGAAAATTAGCAACACTCTTGCTTTTGATAAATTCACCTCTAGTGACTCATAAACTTTACAAAATAGATTATATGCTAAATTTCATCGAAACTTCTCTCTAACAAACACAAATTTGTATTGTACCATTTGTATGTATGTAAAGGGTGAAATGGATGAGAATACAAAATGCTCATTACCTAAAATTCATTAAACATACACACATTATTTGAAGGCAAAATTGTCTGAGACACACTGAGAAATGGTGGCTTCGTCTGCAACACACCAACAAAGTCAAAATTGTCTGCAACACACTACGATTTTGAAAGCTCTTGTCTGTGACACACTATTACCATTTTGTTATTATTTTCAACTTTTTTATCTTAATTTATAAGATACATTAGAATTTAAAACTTCGCACCAATGTACATTGTTGCATTGTCTATCATTAAAAAATGGAGCCTGATTATTTTTGATTGTTTGCATAATTTGATCGACAAATTAAATATTAAAACAACGAGCACGCGATGCAAACAATGGAAAAAATATGTCTTGATTTTTTAATGGTAGATAATGCAACAATGTATGTTGATGTCAAGTTTCAAATTCTATTGTATCTTATGTATTGAGATAAAAAAGTTAAAAACAATTACGAAATGGTAATAGTGTGTCACAGACAAGAGTTTTCAAAATCGTAGTGTGTTGCAGACAATTTCGAATTTGTTGGTGTGTTGCGGGCGAAGCCACCATTTTTCAGTGTGTCTCAAACAATTTTGCCTTATTTGAAAAGTCCTAAGACTTTCCGCGCGTATTTTAACCCTTTCGTCATAGTCCGGCAAGCTTAGTGGTTTTGTAACCTTGCTTTTAGCAATATGCTTATTTCCTCTCGATGGGTGTGGTGGGGGTCTACGACCTATGAACACTACGATGACTGCACATGTGCATCATCCTCGCTACCCGTGACGTGTACCGAAGATACTTTGAGTTAGGACAGAGATAGGTTACTACTGGCTGGTGCGTACACCGTTCTCCAGGGTCAACTGCTCTGGTGGGCATCTTACGACTCAGATAGTGTCACAACAGTGCATCCTTGTTCAAGCTCTATCGTCGCCAATATATACGCACCACTCTTTGTCATGGTTGGGCGGCTAGATATTCTTTATTGTGGCTTGCTGCCATTTCCCTGGTACTAATAAGTTATGACATGTCACAAGAGTATCGAGCTAGAAAGTAACGCTGCGGAAATATCCTTGCTTCTGATCATTGGAATTTTAATTTCAACTCCAAAAAGGGCTGGCAGCAATGTTTCTCCATCTCAGGATGTGCCCAAGTGGAGCTTCTTCAACCTCTACTTCTTCGGCATCGAGCTCGTGAAGCTCACGGCCGTGACTGCCGTCGTGTACGTTCAGGAGAACGTTGTGTGGGGGCCGGCTGGGGCTCGGCATCCCCACGATCATTATGTTCGCGGCGGCGATCGCGTTCGTGGCTGGGTACTCTCTGTAGGTCAAGATGCCGCCGGGCAGGAGTCCATTGGTCCGGTTGGCGCAGGTTATCGCTGCAGCGTTCAAGAAGAGGAAAGCCGTCGTGCCGGACCCGAGTCTCCTGTACGGCTGTACCAGGACAAGGAGCTCGACGCCGGCATCTCCACCACTGGACGTCTTCTCCACACCGATCAGCTAAAGTAAGCTAACTTAATTAAACTTCCTAGTACTGTCAACAATGTGACCAAATGTTCAACAAATTTGGATGCACGACCTGACTACTTGTATTCTCATAAATTAGGTTCCTCGACAAGGCGGCCATCGTGACAGAAGGCGACGTGCAACCATCCGGCGCACAGAAGCTATGGCGGCTGTCGACCGTGCACCGTGTCGAGGAACTCAAGTCGATCATGCGCATGCTGCCCGTCTGGGCGGCCGGCATCCTCCTGGTGACCTCGGGTTCGCACGGCAACAGCTTCGCGATCCAGCAGGCGCGCACCATGGACCGCGACATCACGTGGCACTTCAAGATCCCGCCAGCCTCCATGCTCATCTTCACCAACGTCACGATGCTTCTCACCCTCACCTTCTACGACCGCATCCTCGTCCGCGTGCTCCGCCGCTGCACCGGCCTCGGCAACGGCATCACCTACCTCCAGCGCACGGGCGTCGGCGTGGCCCTCGCCGTGGTGGCCAACGCGGTGGCCACGGTCGTCGAATGGAGGCGCAGGTCCGTGGCCGCCGCGAGTGGGTTGCTCGACGACCCCAAGGCCACCCTGCCGATGAGCGTGTTCTGGCTCGTGCCGCAGGTCGTGGCCGACGCGTTCATGGACGTCACATGATGTCATAGGTAAATGTTTCACTTCTCTCACTTTTTTCTCCAATAACTACTTTGTTAGGTGTTCATTAGTTGAAACAAGTAGAAGCCTATTTGAGTTTAGTATACTCCTAGTGAGTCATAACGAGATCTTTTATGGTGTTTGCAAATGATATCGGCCGCCCATTGCCTTAAATCTAAGGTTCTACAATCAAAGATAGGTAGCAAAAGTTACATAAGTATTGATGGAGGTACTTAAGTATGAAAGATAAAAAAGTAAATTCATGTATTGACTAATTTGGAATGGTGGAAATTGTTTATGGAAAACTAATGTACGCCCTTCCTATTTGCATTGTTTTGTTGTCATTTACTGGTTTTTTCTTTTCCTTCAATAGGACCAATAACAAACCTATGTCGCGAGAGGCCATGGTGAGAGATGGTTGTGATGTGCGATGAACTGATGATGTTGTTTTCTGTGGAGACACTTATAACTCTTATTTACCTGGTTTATTACAATTTACATGTTTTTTTTTTGCGAAGGAATTGAATTTACATGGTTTTTAGCTGGTGAGAGCCATGACCATGAAAGCTATCAAGATCGGAGAGGGAAGACGAGGTAGAAAGCAGTCACCGAGATTGTAGGATATCTTTTTTTTTGGTAACTTACAACCTATTGTTTTATATTTAGAAAGTGTTTGGTAATTTCCATGAGGGAAACATGGCTGCTGTCAAAAATTCAAGGATGCTATTATGGGAACATTTTTTTGAGAAACTTCCACGCATAAAATATTCTTGTGTTTCTCATCTTAATAAGTAAACAGATATCAAACTACGTAAATTACGAATGCAGCCAATAGAAAATCGTGTAAATAAAAAAAATGACAATCAATCATTCACGTACAATGGTTTGTGCAAGACTATCCCTACCACGTTTGATTCAAATTCACTCCCAATCACATGCCCATCTAGATCCCAATCAATATTTTGTCATTTGAAGATTGAAGAAACTGAGTAATCATGTACGAGTCGAGTAAATAATCACATTCTCTACGGATGAGCGTCAATCGGGCCGCCATGGCTACCGTATCGTTAGCTGAATATTTTGTTTAAGATCTTGAGCCTTTCTCGGTGAAGACAAGAACATCAAGACTCCTCACGGCTGACGCTAGCCAAATCATCCTTCATGCATCACAAGTGAACATAAGAATACGAACGCATGAGCTTTAGAGAGAACGATCGAGAAATAGAGTAAACGATCTCCTCATTTACCTAAACAAAGAAAGGATTTTTAATTGCACAATTATTACCTACCTGTCTGTTATGATAATTTTTATTCTATACCTTACCCTTCTTTTGATCAACGGCCCACGTTGCGGTACCTCTTGGTACCTCTAGGTACCTCACAAACACCGTAAAATATCTCTAACGAGATCTTTTACAAATCAAAACTTGTCTTTAACAAACTCAATTTGGTGTCGCGCATACGTAGGGGATGAAATGCATGAGAACACGAATTGAAATTCTCATTGTTTGAACTTCACTAAACATAGCACTATCTGCAACATTTAAAAAAAATTTATCCACACGTATTTGAATCCTTCGTCATAATCCAACAAGCTCGATGGTTTTGTAACCTAGCTTTATAGTAAGATGCTTATTTCCTCTCGGTGGGTGTATAGTGGGGGTCTACGACCTATGAACACTACGACGACTGCACATGTGCCTCATCCTCGCTACTCATGTCGTGTAATCGAATGAAATAGAACCACTTGAAATGACACATGAACTACTTGAGTGTGGAAAGGGATAGGTTACTGCTAGCTGGTGCCTACACCGTTCTCCCGGGTCAACCTCTCTGGAGCGCATCTTACGACTCAAGATAGTGTAACAACAGTGCATCCTTGTTCAAGCTCTATCGTTACATATACGCACCACTCTTTAACATGGTTGGGCGGCTAGATATTTCTTTAGTGTGGCAATTGCTGCCATTTTCCCTTCTACTTATAAGTGATGACGTGTCACAAGAGTATCGAGCTAGAAAGTAAAGCTGCGGAAATATCTTTGCTTCTAATCATTGGCACCTTAATTTCAACTCCAAAAAAGGGTGCCGGCAATGTTTCTCCATCGCTGGAAGTGCCAAAGTGAGGCAAGCAGAGCATGGCTGGTGCGGAGGACCATGCAGGGGCACCAAGTAGCAGTAGTGTCCGTCTTATTTTGCTCTGCCAGAAAGGATCCTAGCCCAGCAGCCGCTACAGTGGCACCAGCACCACTACTGTAGCTGAGCCACTGGTGTGCCGTCGCCGTCGACCTTGGCCTCAGCCCCGGTGCGGTGGTGGAGGACGGTTCACGTTATGCATCGGGTGTCCTATGCCTGAATGTGATCCGGGCGCATGCGCTTCCTTGGGTGCGTTAGAAATCATTACATGGACATATGCGTATTAGATTATACACACGTGGATTCTGGATTGGCAGCAAGTGTGCACAAACGCGTTTCATTTTGATGATATTGGGATCGAAAGAACTAAGATTCTGCTAACAAATTTAATATGGTCTTGGCCTAGTGATAAAGACTTCTCATTTGTTTTTCACAAAAAAAAGACTTCTCTTTTGTCACCTATTTATATTTGGTCAACATAAAACTTTACATTTATGACATGATCTATATTCAGCTTATTTTTCACGGCCACATGTTTCACTTTCATATAGAGAACTGTTCATAGAATGTAAATAAATTATTATTTTACTACTCCTTTTGTCCCCAAATGTAAGAGTTCCTAGCATCTCAAAGCACAAATAATAGTGGAGTTAAAAGACTACCACTATTGCACAAAGTTTGTCCTATCTATAAAAGTTGTATATTTAGGGATAAATTTTGAACTCTAAAAACTTCTATATATTTTAAGACAGAGGGTGCAGCATAGTTATATGCACTAGCAAGTTGTTGATAAAACACATAGTTGATTCGAGATGCAACCAACGTGAATGGTATTTTCCGAGTACACAGACCTTTTTTTTTTGACTAAATATATCAAAACACATTCATATAGTCACATTGGAACAAAGTACAAAATACATTACAACTTGAAATTTGGCACACTGACCTTTGTATAAAATACATTCGTATAGTCACATTTTTCGCTACAGTATTTTAAGCATTCTTGCGCCATTCAAGTTGCAATATATTTTGTACATTAAGATAATTTTTTTTGAAAATAGTCACTTTTTCCGCTATAGTGTCCTACAGACAAAAGTCGCATTTTGTCGGTGTCCAGAAGATCAAAAGAAACGAAGCAGTGTCCAGAAGACAAAACCAATATTGAAGAGTGTCCTACGGACAAATTTTTATGATTGTGTTGTGATCAAATCTGAAGTGCCAAGCCTACATTTGTTTCAGTCAGTTGTTTTTAACACTAGATTTTCCATGTGCCTTTGTAGTCCCTTTGATACGGTGAATATTGAAAAAAAAATTTGAAGGGGGTGATTTTTTTTATTATTGATGGTCTTCCGCCAGTGGATCCTCCCACAATGTTTTGAACTTCAAATTTGTGTTTCACCCTATTCTTTATTGTACTCCTAGTTTATGAACTCCTTCAGTTAATTCATACTTTCTCATGCCTAATTTTTATAGTATCTGTTATTAGGTTTTTATAATCAATTTTATTTTTTATGGAATAATAATTCATACATTATATGTAGGTCGGCACTGGTTGGCACTCTTTAGAGCATCTCCAAGAGAGCCCCATAAACCTCTCTTAAATCAAAATATTGAGATTCAATAAAAAAAATCATCTCCAATAGGACCTCAAAACCACCCTCAGTTTTTTCATACCCCCTAAACTCTCCTCATTTGTAGCTACAAACAGGGAAGGAATTAGGACTCCCATCTCTTCTTTTTCCTATAGAATTAATGTCTTTGTGTCCCCCAAATGCTGACGTGGGCCAGTAAAAAATGTTTAAATCTACTTTTAGGGGAGAACTGTTGGAGAAGGAGAGAAAAATTGCCCCTTATAATTTTTTAACTGCTCCTAAAAACAAGATTACAGGAGCAATTTTATAGGAGTCTCTTGGAGATGCTCTTATAAAAAAAAAGTCTAATGGTTAGAGCACCTGAGTAGCATCTAGCAGACCTAGGTTCAACTCTTCGTGGGAGTGAATAACCAGGCTGGAATAAAAAAAATTAAAAAAATAGGTTGGGGTATCCCCTACTAACTTTGGTAAAAAAAAGTCTCTCTGCCAAAAATATCCGCTATGAAGATCATGTAGTCGTAGATTTGTAGTCATCCCTGTAAAAATATTCTTTCATCTGAAAATGATATACTATTATTCCTTATTGTATTAAAAAATCATGAAATGATACTGATATCCCTTTCCCTCACATAAGCAGTTAGCCCCAGGTCGAGGTCATCTTTTACATTTCCCATCTTTAATCAGCAAACATCTTCCTAGTACACAAAAGGATGATGAAAAAGGTCACGAAAGGAAAACCTTGCCTTGGCTGCAGCAGAAACCTGTTAGGTCCACAAACGACTGAGAATGACCCTGCTGAATGCCGATTCCCCGTATCAGAGGATAGACGACACGATGCACGGACGGTTCACAAAACCTGGAGCATTTAAAGTGGCGCTGTCCGAACGGCAATCAACCTTGCCCTCTCATGCCATCGGATCTGACTGCAGTGGACGGAGCGCTGCAATGTCGTCACATCTCATTCGCGTGCGACCGGTGGTGGAGCCTGAAAGCGCCCCCTTTATTTGTCGAGAGCTTTTAATTTCCTGGGAAACATCTATCCGAACCCAATTTTTATTCGAAAGCTGATATCCAAATCCAATCCTACCCTGATGATTCCTTTATAAAAGCGCGCGCATCCAAGCACACATCTCCATCCCCATTTCTCACACGCAAACAAGTGCTGGGTGGCTGCTGGCAGCCTGTGCATGCCTAACCATAGCTCATAGCTCTCCACTGACTGCAAGGCTTCTCTCTCTGAAGCGAGAGGAGTGCAGCAATGGCGGAGGATGGCAGAGGCGAGAAGAAGGATGAGGTGGTGGCGAAGAAGGCGAAGCGGCAGGGAGGATTCCGGACCATGCCCTTCATCCTAGGTAACTCTGATACTGCTCCAGTGCTCCATGCTTTTGATCTGTTGTCCTGTTGACTGTGAACTGCCGTTTAAGCTTCTTGTTTATGATTTGAGGCAACCCTACTAGAAGAGGTTTCACGTGATCCTCGTTTCATCCTCAGATTGACTACGTTTTTTCCTATATTGTATTCCTGGAATTAATCAATGACAAGATTTTTCTTTAGATCCCCTTTTCTAGTTTGTTGGTTTGGTGTCAATAAATTTCTCCTTTTCTTTCACTGTGGTCAGTGGAGGCTGTCCCTGGGACAAATTTCTGAAGCTGCTGATCAGATTAAGATTGCAAACTGTAGCTGCAGGCTCTGAATTTGATCTTGTGCGATGCCAGGCTCAACGAAACGCTAATAACTTAGATTTTGCTAACCACCTTCTAAGAATGCGCAACAACCATTCACGAAAAATAATTACCTACTCTGCATGTCGTACGTCCCTCAGCTCGTCACGAAATCCGCTAACATTGGTGGGCTGGGTGAGAATTTGCTTCCCAACCACTGGACGCATGAGAGGACCACGCAATCACGCATGCGTGCCACCTTTCGAATTTCCAACGAGGAGGGGGCTGCATGTCTGAACACGTCGCTAGACGATGCCACAGAGCACACCAGTCTATGTACGCATGACCCTCTTCCCTTCAAAGCAGTTTTGTTGGTTTCTCTTTGAGTCAAACCAGTCTATTTCTCTTGCTCGAAAAGACATGGGCAGCTAATGACGGCTTTGGATTTACATCCAAGGACTAACCCCTTGAACAGCATCATGGATCTCCCTTTTTCCATAGTGGAAGGCTAAAGTGCCAAACTGTGGCTGCCAGTGGTGCCAACAACTACACGACCGTTAGCAATCAATCAGTATCTCAATAATGTTAACTACATGCATGTATCTCATCCCTTTGGACATTGTGACTTGTAGACGTGTCCTATTTTTTTTCTTAATTAAGAAAATAATTTAGAAGAACTGCATCTAAAAAAGTATTAACGAAGTTTCAATCTGACAATAATTTAGTCATGCTTAATTGTAAGTACATAGTGAAAGCCGCCTCTATTATAGGTCCATTAAAAGGGCCAAAAAAAGGCATGCTAAGGCAAAAAAAAAAGGGTCAACCTACCTAGCGATTCAAATACGTCGCGACTGTCTTGGGGGCCTGAAAGAGTCCTGACAGAGATACTTTTTTTGTTCTCCCAAATTTAATCTCTACTTGGAAATCCTCCACTCAATGAAATGTGCTTCGCTTTAGCTTTTCAGATCTTGATTCCACATGGGGTATATGTGTGAGAGAATAGGTTCAGGCGATTTTGCGTGATTCGATCCGGTGTCTATGATTTTAGCTACTGATATGATTATTACCTCACTGTTCAATGTATTAACCATCTACAATTGAAGGCTAACATTTCCCGCCATGCTTGTGCACAAAAACGACAGCGAACGACTTCTGCGACCGGCTTGCCACGGTCGGGTTCAGCTCGAACCTGATCTCGTACCTCACCCTGCAGCTTCACCTGCCGCTCGTGGAGGCCTCCAACATCATCTCCAACTTCCACGGCACCGCCAACCTGACCCCGCTCGTCGGCGGCCTCATCGCCGACTCCTTCGCCGGCCGCTTCTGGACCATCGCGTTCGGCTCCGTCGTCTACCAGC
>LAPY01001503.1:9839-31043 GCA_000970635.1 Eragrostis tef
CCCCGCCCCCCGCGTACCCATCTAGCTTCACAAAATATCGAATTTGAGTTTCTTTGTCTCATGCCGTTGGGAATGTTGATGGTCTGAGTCGCCAAAAGCTCTGAACTTATCATGGAACTTAGTGTTTCTTACGCTAAAGATTTCTGAAGGGATCAAACTCTATCTTAAAGAAACTTGTGGGGCTGATGTTGAATATTCCTCATAACTATGATATCTTTATTATTTGAGCACCTTGTTTATAATTGAAGCAAATGAGGGGCCATACATTTTCTGCTGATGGCTCATGAACACAATACTAGACTTGTTCCTGTGATCCTGTCCATCATCTAGTTAGTAGTTACTGCAAACTGGCTGAACACAATACTTTTCTCATAACACCATGACTTGGTTAGCTTGGTCTGGATCACCAGCAGTCTGTTTGGATGTCCAGAGTTTTGATTATTTTACACGAACTTACCGTTGTCTTGTGTTAAATGTGACCTGGCTTCAAATGTCCATCCCTTAGCTGATTTAACCAAAACTAAATATTTTTCAAGGGCGATCACCTAGTTAAATAATATTGTTTTCTCTTCAACAAAAATCCACCATCTTGGAAGGTGCTTAGCTATTCGATTGAATATAAAACTAGTCTTATTACCGAATCATATTTGGATTCTCAAGCTTTTATTTAGGTTTGCCAGGTTGTTTGCTAGGATTTCTTATCAGAATCGGAATACAGAGCTTAGAATGCTCCCGAGTTCAGTTGTGGGTAGAGATAAATAATGAATCCTCTAACCAAAAGAAGTGGCAATCTTGGAGATGACAGGGTGCACTTGTGTTGCATGTGTGTGACTAATGTAACATTACAGTTTTATTCCATGATTGCCATTTGTGTGATAGCCAGAATTTTCAAGTTAGATCAGCGAATTGGTGGTGGTTTTTCTTTCCAATTCACGATTTATGCTATTGAGACTACTGAATCACATGATCACATCTGAAGTTTTAGTCCAGTCTGAGCTCAAATCTGGAACTCAACGTCATTCATATCTATACTGCTTATTTTACTCTGGTCTCTTTTCTTTTCAGCTACTTGATTGCTTCGATGGGCCTGCAGCTTCTTTGGAGTTTCGGCCTTGCTTGTCTTGATATCTATTCGTTGAAGACTAAAAGAGATCTTCACAACCCTGTGCTTGTAAGCCTGTTTGTTGTTGGGGACTGGGTAAGTATTTTATGTTTCTGTTCTATTACCCTGCTCACACTTGAATTTTTAACTCAAGCCCAGGGAAATTATTTACTAGAAAAAGTAAAACACCCGCTTATCCTAAACATATTTTGAACATCTGATGGTGAAAAACAATATGTTTTACTTCAGTTTTGGCTGATTCGTTTTCCAGCTTTTGGACGAGTTTTTGTTTTCTCCCTGTCGAATCGATTGCTATCGTGACTTTCTGTGATTATATTATATCAATAGTAATCCAATGGCATTTGGAATCTTCAACACTAGAGAATTGTTGCCAGAAAACATCAAAAAACACGTTGTTAGCACTTAATATGATACAACGCATTTTGCCAATTACTAGTTTTACGTGTTTGCTTTGTTAGATAAGGCTATGTAATGATTGTTAGTAACATTGACAAAACTGTGTGCGAAGCAGAAAATTGGTTCATATGGTAGTCCATATAATCCTTTAAACTGTATCTGGAGTCCGCTTGGCCCGCAAAAGTACAAATCCATGATTTTAACCCTCCAAACTTTAATATTCAGTGAAACGGTTACTAGCTGATTTTGCGACGTGGCACAACATCTAGCTTGGCCTCCAGCTTAGGTCGTCATGCTGGCTTCCATGCACCTATATTTGCCCGACCAGCCTCAGCCTCCCATGTAGCAACAGGAATTGTGATACATAAACATTGAAACTGAGAACATTTCTTGTCCATGAGTCAGCATTGCGGCTGTTCCAGTACTTCCATTGCAGGGCAATAAAGGAGCCTTGTGCTGCTTTTGGGTATGCTCGATATCATAAGCACAAGTTAGTACGATCCACACTTCAAGCTCATCTGGCACATAAGAATCACCTCACAAAAGCATCCATAGTGGTTATGAGTAAGGAAGAGATTTTGTCCAATTAGCCACAGCTGCCACATCGCCAGAACCACACGCCAATGTCGCTAATACCACCTTACAAAATCAGGGTTTAGACTCAGATAACAAGGTTTAAAGGGTTGTATTCATAGTATCAGATCAGCTGGATACCATTGGGTGCAGGCTTTTTGGGTTTGGGTTGGCTATATTCATAGAATGAATCTGAACCATTTAATGTCAGTAATGAAAGGGCCAGGAATGTTCTATGTGTGCAAAGATAGATGGATAAATTTTGTACTTTCTATGTATTAGTAGATGTCACATGACTCAGACCAAGTATGAATCTTGGCCCTTCCGTTATCTTACATCAAAAGAACTTTGGGTTTTTCCTTGGGAAACAAGCATTTATCTTCTAATGAAACTTGGAAGGCCATATGACGGGTTTGATTCTGTTAAATTATCACCATTTCACAAAACAGACCTTCAATGGAGCAATAACGTGGCATTGTGCATGCAGGTCACGGCGATTCTCTCCTTTGCAGCCGCTTCTGCCTCTGCCGGTGTGACCATCCTTTTTGAGAGAGACGTTCACTTCTGCAGGATGTACCCTCAGCTCTCTTGCGGCCGGTACGAGCTTTCGGTGATCCTGGCGTTCATCACATGGTCATTCATAGCTACATCTGCTGTTTCCATGTTTTGGCTCTTGCCTTCTCTTTGAATTGGTGCTGCGCCCACCATCCCGTGTACATTCATTTGTTTGACTTGCTGAACTGCTGACCGTCATGTTCTGTAGTAACTGTCAGGTCGCATGGACTGTACTCGGGGCATTAAATTCCAGTTACTGTGTCACAAGTAGGTCATCCTGTGCAGAAATTTCTGTGTGGCCTGTGGATCCTGCTGGCTCATCCTTGTTTCACGAAGCAGGGACGACGCTATCCCTTTTTATTGGCGTCATGTGACTGACAAAATTGTGTAATCCTCACCAAAACACAATTCCATTGCTCTTAATTGCTAATGTCGACCTGTAACAGATTGTCTAATGGAGGTGGTCCTAATGGTCTTGTTCTAGTAGTCAAATCATTCTGGTACGTGTACCGCTGAACTGTAAAGTGCACAATGTGGCCCTAATAGTCAAAGCTGTCAACTCATTGCGACGCCAACTGGCTTTTGAAACGGAGTTCAATGTATTAGGGAGAGTTTGTAGTGCATCCCGTTATATCAATTATTCTAAACAAGCTTGGTAGAGTGCACAATGCCCACGGTATTCTGTAGATTCATGCTTGCGCCGACGAGGCAGAGGAAAAAAAAAAACAATCTAGAAGAACAAGCTACTGCAATGGCCGACTATCATTCCATGGTCCGAAGTGAAAATGTTATTCAAGCAAAAGCACCACACATAGCAGAGAGAAAAGTAAGTACACATTTTGAGCCATACAGATTTCCACTCACGGCATGACCTCTTAACAGAGTTTCTATGCAGCTAGAACTGGAACATAACAAAAACGGTACCATCAAAACATCTAAAGATTATCCTGACCAGACATCGTGCCAAAGCAGCGTGCATGTCATAGCATTGCATTGCATAAATTCAAACCCAACATTGCAGATCTGTAGAGGTTCATATATAAACATAACAATGCAACTTCACTGAACAACCAGGACTGCAATTCACACCACAAAAACATGTGCTACCACAGATGTTGCAAGACTTATTTGAAAGTGTATACTGCAAAATTCGATAATTTCGCCTAGCATGGTCTCTAGGTCATTTAAATCCCGCAATAAACATCAACATCATGGAAATGTCCTCACTCACAGTAGTAGACTTTGTACTACTTGATAAGACTTGCCATAGTGACAAGCGATAATGATGGAACAATAAGAAGACTTGCCATGGATACAGATAGAGCAGATCCCAGCTACCCATGTTTGAAAAGGTCCGATGCTCATGATGAATCTTCCGAAAAGTTGACAGCCAGATCCCAGTAATGCGGAACAGAAGCATCAGTGAAAACCTTCTTGGCAGCAGCCTCACTCCGACAATTGTGAACAGTGAACCTGTGAAAGGCAGACTTTGCCACGCTACCCTGCCACACCAAGGCACAACTATTTACCGGCTTTTCAGGTTCCTCGTCAGCATCATCCTCAGTACCAACTGCAGCTGCCCAGTCTATCCGGTTCAGCATGAGCTTATTGTACCTTTTGATTGATTTCTTGCCCCCTTCAACAACCACAACACTAATAGTATCGGTGATCACTGCCGCACCAGTTAGCCGGTTCTCTTGAGCATTCACATCAACTTTGAAGCGTGTCTGCGGGTGGGACAGATCTCTGATTTTGTATACACAAACTATAGTATCCACTGTAGGATCCTCAAAAAGCTTCCGCTCTTTTTTCTCACGGCGCTCAGATGGTGTGAGCTTGCGGGCGATGTTGCGATCTACATGAGCCTGTTCACGTTCTGCAGCAGCAGTTCTTATTTCTAGCTCCAGGCGTGTTGGGTCCTGCACGGCTTCAGAGCCCAGTACTTTCATAAGATTGCTCATCTTAACCTTGGGTTTTGGTGGCTCCAAGAGGCCTTGCCTAATCATTTCTTGTCTATCTTTTTCCTTAGCAAGACGTCGCTGTGTTCTGAGCTTCTTCTGCTCCTTCTTAGTCAGCTTCAATGGCTGGGGCGGCGGTGGCGCAGGTTCAGCTGGTGGCTCATATGGCTCTGGATGTTCTACATATATGGTGATCCTGTTCATATTAAGCTTCTCAACAGAGATGTCCTCATATGTCGCAGTCTCTAAAATTTTTGCATCCCTGAAAAGAATGAAAATTAGTTACTACCTGCCATTGACATGGTAAAATTCGAAAATAATCATTCAAGCGGAGAAACAACAAACCATGGCTCAATGTCAGGAATCACTTCCTTCTGCTTTTGCTTGGGAACCCTCCCGCCAGGAGCAATTTCAATAAGGTTAGGGTTCATGTCCACTTCTGCCTTTGCCTTGGCAAGCTGGGCTTGCTTTACTTTGAGCTCTTTAGCTTGTGCATCACCAAATTGATTCTAGATAATAAAAACAATCTAATAAGGCACAAGAAATGGCAAAAGAAACATAATACCTAAAAATAATTCATAAAGGTTCATTTAGTAGACCTTAATTCTCTGCAATTCAGCCTGCCTAGACAGTCTGCCTTCCTCAACAAACTGGAACCCAGGCCTTTTAGGACGGAAGAGCTTTTTTTCATTGATACCCATCCTTTCATCAAAATGAGCACTTGATTTTGCAAGAGAATCCAAGTCCGGTTTAATTATCTGAAAAGCCTCCTTCTTTTGCTTATTTATATTGACCTATTGAAGGAGAAACAATAGCAGCCATCACTAAAGGTTCATTTAGTAGACCTTAATTCTCTGTAATTCAGCCTGCCTAGACAGTCTGCCTTCCTCAACGAATTGGAACCCAGGCCTTTTAGGACGGAAGAGCTTTTTTTCATTGATACCCATCCTTTCATCAAAATGAGCACTCGATTTTGCAAGAGAATCCAAGTCCGGTTTAATTATCTGAAAAGCCTCCTTCTTTTGCTTATTTATATTGACCTATTAAAGAAGAAACAATAGCAGCCATCACCATAATGAACTATGGATAACATTGTATAATCAATTTTGTGTAAACTGGACAAAATTACCTTTAGAGTACTCAGATTGGTTGGCTTTGTCAGATTGATAACATTTCCATGCTCATCAATTTCCCTTCCTTGAGCATCAAGACGAAGAACAGGAGCCTTGGCAGGTCTCTGAGGCACAGTTAGTTCAGTGGATGTACCAGGAAATAAGTTGATGGCAGGAGCAAATTGTGGATCTTGACGGAACCCCATCCTAGCAGCAAGCTCTTGCGCTCGCTTCACAGCATCTAGATTGGGAATGTTAAGGCCTGGAATACCAATCGCACCAGCTGTGGCCTGTGACCCAGAGACACTAGTAGTTTTATCTTCTCCTTTAGAAGCAGGCTGTGCTTCTGAAACTGATACAGAACTTTTTCCTTCTTTCTTAGAAACTAGTGCATCAGTACCAAGTTTATTCTTCAGCTGTGAAAGGGAAAAAGGAACTTAGAACAGTTGCGAAAAGGTACAACAAAGAAATTGAAGCAACGGACCGGATCCAGTTGTGATTTCTTACCTCAGGTAGTTTCTTGAGTTTTTCTGACAGTTCCTTCTTCAGCTGCAAAGCTTTTTTTGCTTTGGCTAAAGCATCAAGAGATAGGTTACTACTTTTGCCAGTAGCTGAGGTTGCACTTCCATCTGTACTAGATTTTCCAGTAACCTCATCAGATCTAATACTAACTCCTTCATTTTCATTGTTGGTGGTAATCGAGGATACCTTTGAAGAAACAGGAACAGAAGATGGCACCACAACAACAGGTGCAGCATGGAGCGGTTGCTGATAACCAGCCTGCATAATAAGAAAGATACAAAGTCAAAACAGAAAAAGAATTAAAGTAAAAGAGCATAAATTTGTCACGAATAATAATTCAATCAATTGAAATATGTAGCAAACAAACAAGAATGTTACCAAGTATTAAAAAATATTGTAATTATGAATCTGTACAATAGTCAAAAGAACATAGAGATTAAGGAACCTTCCAATCCTGACTAAGTACTCAATTAGCTTCTGGTATACCAAGTATCACAGCATAATCATTAAAAATTCCCTTTAGCCCTCACGCTATTAAAATCATAATGTAGCCATCCAACAAATCATATGAATACGCTCGGAAATAATTAGGCCGCCCTCAGACGACTTCATATCTAAAAGAACATCCTTCGATTTCTCTAGAAGATAATTGTACTATCCATCAACATTGAATCGACATGAACCAAAATGGTACAACATGAACCTGGAAGACCCTTTAGGTACACAAAAGCTTTTAGGATTAAGTCCCATTTTGGTCCCTCAATTCTTGTCTCGGTTCAACTTGATCCCTCATCTCTTAGAGCATCTCCAAGAGACTCCCATAAAATTGGCCCCATAAACTTGTTTTTGGGAGCAACCTAAATATTATGAGGGGCAATTTTTCTCTCCTCCAACAGTCCTCCCCTAAAAGTGGATTAAAAAAACTTTTGGTTGGGCCACATCAGCATTCAGGGCCACAAAAACATTAATTCTATTCAAAAAGAAGGAATGGGGGCCCCAATTCTTCCCCTGTTTGTAGCTACAAAAAGAGGGGAGTTTAGGAGCTATGAAAAAACTGGGGGTGGTTCTAGGGTGCTGTTGGAGATGGGTTTTTTTTTTTGAATCCAAATATTTTGATTTAAGGGAGCTTTATGTGGCTCCCTTGGAGATGCTCTTAAACCAGTTATCTTTGGTCCCTCATCTCTTCATAACATTCAACTTCGGTCCTTTGAGTAGTTTTCAAGGTGGTTTTGCACGCATGGCAATGCTGACTAGGATCCGCATGTATGAATGACTCACTGATTCTCTCTCAAATCCCTACCTAAAATTTCCCAATTCGGCTAGTGATCTCCAAATCCTCCCTAATCACGGTATTTGGATCTCCCAACCTGTCCTCTTCACATGAGTCGCCCCAGCATTTAGCTCATCATGCCCCTATGGCTACCAAACCAGGCGGCAAAGAATGGAGACGTCATGCTCATGTTGGAAGTGATTAAACAAACATATGCCTTCGATTAAACAGTTCAGAGCACAAATACTAAACTAATCATTTGCATGCGTGTTCTGCACTAAGCACATCACATGCATGCAAAGTTCAAACGTATCGATGAATCACTAATCTTTTAAAGGGATCGAAGCAAGGCCTGCGAACCAGCGGCATGGCCAGACAGTGTATGTGATTTTGATCTGTGATGACGATGCTATTTGCGACAGGTGAACTAGGATTTTGAAAGATTTAACCCTAAACCACGCGTGCGAAACCACCTTGAAAAGCACCTACCTAAGGACTGATGTTGAATGCTATGAAGAGATGAGGGACCAAACATAACCGGTTCAAGAGATGAGGGACCAAAACTGAACCAAGACAAAAGTTGAGGGACTAAATTTGGACTTAGTCCAAGCTTTTATGAACGATGATGCACAATGCACCCTAACATGAAGCGGTAAAACTAGCAGTGTTTACTTATGTTGGCATCAAACTGTTCAAGCAAGAGGAAGGGGGTACTGTTGCAGGTGCATTAAGCAACAGCAAAATATTTTGTTTCCTCAGATATTTCGGAAGCTGAGAAAACTCAATAATAACACCACTCATCTAGCTGACATGAACTTTACAGAAAGATCAGACAACCTAAGACCACAACACATACCAGCTACTGAACTCTCTACGTTTCAACACAAATAGCAAACTATGAAACAATAACCTGTGAACCAAATGGGTCCTCCATATCATAGAAATAAGTGGGAAAAGTGGAGCACCTATCTGAACAGATAACTCTGGGTTCTTCAAATTTACTTTAAGTTGATAATGGACTTTCGAATATTAGCATTTACTTTCGAATTTGCAAAAATCAAAACGCGAGAAACAAAACTCCGCATCAGTCTGTGGCACTCACCTTAGGAATGGCACCGCTCTGCGAATCACCGTTAACTGCAAGCGTCCCATTCTTGTGCTCACGAGATGGAATACCCCTCTCATCACCATTGGCATCAACATCCTCAAACTTCCGGCGCTCCCGCCTGGGCCTCTCCTCCTTGGGCGGAGGAGGGTCTACGGAAGCCCTGGCCCGCTTGCCCGCCTCGCGGTCGGCCTCGTCACCGCCGCCGCCTCCCTCGTGGCCCTTCCGCTTCCGCGACGATGACTGAGGCGGCTCGCGGTCGGCGGCGTCGCGGCGCTCGACAGACTCCCGCGGGCGGCTCGACGACCGGTCCCGCTTCGCCGAGGGCGGCGGGGACTCCGACGGGGACGGCGACCGACGGCTGGTGCGGCGGCGGTCGTCTTCGTCGTCCCGGTGGTGGCGGCGACGGCGGCGGTCCTCATCGTCCCCGCCGTCGCGCTTGTGGTGGCGGTCATCATGCCGGTCGTCGTCCCGGTCGCGGGAGCGGTGGTGACCGTCGTCGTCGCGGGCGCGGCGCGAGGAGCGGTCGCGATCCATGGGAGGGGGGAGAGAGGATTAGGGTTTCAGTCGAGGAGAGAGATTTGGGGAGGATCTGCGGCCGCGGCTCGGGGTCTGGAGCAGGCCGGCGCCCAGAATCGGGCCGGGCTCCGTAATCGAAAAGAGGAACCGACCAAACTTTTTCTCCGAAAGAACAAAAAAGAAAAAACCGACCAAACCGCTCCATCCTCACAATCTCACGTTTGCAATCTTGTAGACCGGACCCAAATTCAGGTTACTAGAGAAACCAAAAAAACAGGTCAGAAACCGGATCGAAATCCAAATACTAAAAGTTGAACAAAAATGTCAAAATTTCCGGTAAATCGACCGGTTCACGGTAAACCGCACGAGAATTTTGATAAACAAAACGAGAATTTTACTAAACCGTTTAAGAGGAAAATCGTAAAAAACGTAAAGATAAAAATATAAAAAAGAATTGAAACAAAACATATATTAATGATGAAAATGGAACACGTATATTCCATTGTTTGATTTTTCAAAAAAAATCGAGGAAAGTTGCTAGTTTGAAATTTTCTTTTATTTTTTCTTCCTTTTTTAACCCAGAAAGCTTGCGTGATTTTTTACCCATAGAACAATCAAATTTTTATGTTCTGTTCCCACCATTCGGCCTAAAAGTTGAACAAAAATGTCAAAATTTCCGGTAAATCGACCGGTTCACGGTAAACCGCACGAGAATTTTGATAAACAAAACGAGAATTTTACTAAACCGTTTAAGAGGAAAATCGTAAAAAACGTAAAGATAAAAATATAAAAAAGAATTGAAACAAAAAATATATTAATGATGAAAATGGAACACGTATATTCCATTGTTTGATTTTTCAAAAAAAATCGAGGAAAGTTGCTAGTTTGAAATTTTCTTTTATTTTTTCTTCCTTTTTTAACCCAGAAAGCTTGCGTGATTTTTTACCCATAGAACAATCAAATTTTTATGTTCTGTTCCCACCATTCGGCTACAAATTTTATCTACTTTTTTACATATTTTTGTTTCAAACTTTTTTGAATTCACAAACCTGATAACCGCGAAAACCCTAAACTCTAAACCCATAACCAGGTAAACCGGCCCAGACCTGTTTTTCTGGTTTTCGCGGTAGCCGGCCAGTTTACCGTGGTTTTGTAAACCCTGGTCACAATATTCGGCTATTTTCTAATCTAAAAGAGGTTGAAAATCTCTACTCCTAAAGGGGTCGTCAGACACAAATTTTGTTTATCGGACTGCAATCAATCGATTGCTGAGTCAGTCAAGCAACAAATCTGAATTCTAAACAATGACACATCGCGTCAAGTTTTCGTGTCACAGTGTCGTAGAAACCATCGTTCCTATTGCAGAGACCCTAGGATAGCCAACATTGTCGTCCTAAGTCGTGGCTGATCATGATCCCAATGACAAACTTGTGTTGCGTGCACCCGCCATCGAATCAATCCGGGGGAGCACAATGATCAAGTCGGCTATAATCCCCATTTGTCGTATTGCAAGCATCGGAGCTCCGCGCAATGTCTCTTTTGTTTAGTGGACACCGGTAAAGTCCCCAACCCCAACCCTGAACCTTATAACACCTTAATCTTAACCTTGCCGAGGCTTGCCGGAGTTGGAGAAGGAGGTGGCGAGGCTTCTGAAAAAAAAAATGCTGCCATCGATGTACTCGAGCATGTTTTAGCAATTCCCTAAAATTTCCACTCCGTTTCTCAATTTATATCGGACCTTTATTTTTCATTTACCAAACGGCACCTAAATCTCATTTCCGCCAAATTGTTGGGTAAAGTTTGCTTAAAAGTCTTTGAAAGACGTTTCAAAACATCAAAAAATAGAGAGAAAAAGATTTAAAAAACGCCTAGGCAGCACATCTCACTCACCAACGCGTGGGACCCACTCGTCATCGGCACTCAGCATTTCCGCAACCACCGTCCGCAACCTCCTCCCCGTTTTGATTTGAACCGCAGGACACAGTTCGGTCCTCCCTTCCCCCGCCGCCATTCCCCCAACCCCAACCCTGAACCTTATAACACCTTAATCTTAACCTTGCCGAGGCTTGCCGGAGTTGGAGAAGGAGGTGGCGAGGCTTCTGAAAAAAAAAATGCTGCCATCGATGTACTCGAGCATGTTTTAGCAATTCCCTAAAATTTCCACTCCGTTTCTCAATTTATATCGGACCTTTATTTTTCATTTACCAAACGGCACCTAAATCTCATTTCCGCCAAATTGTTGGGTAAAGTTTGCTTAAAAGTCTTTGAAAGACGTTTCAAAACATCAAAAAATAGAGAGAAAAAGATTTAAAAAACGCCTAGGCGGCACATCTCACTCACCAACGCGTGGGACCCACTCGTCATCGGCACTCAGCATTTCCGCAACCACCGTCCGCAACCTCCTCCCCGTTTTGATTTGAACCGCAGGACACAGTTCGGTCCTCCCTTCCTCCGCCGCCATTCCCCGCCCCCCGAGCCGAACCCGAAATTCACCGCCTCCATTTCTGGTGAAGAGCTTCGCCTTGACTCGAGTTGATCTAGGCCGCGGAGCCACTCCCCACATCTCCGTCGCGCTCTTCCGCACCGCGGGATCGCGATCAAGCACCGAGCTCGGTCCTCGACGCGCTCCGACGAGCTCCGCCGCCTCTCGTCCTCGACCGAATCCCTCTGAGCCGCCCGTCTTCGAACTCTCTGGTGAGATCGCGCACCTCCCCCTCTCACTTCCTCGCGCGTCGCGGCGAGCTCCGGAACATGGGAGCGAGCGCGTGCGCGCGCGGCTGTTCTGCGGCTTCTAGTACTAGTTTATCTTGATGGAAGCCTGAAGTTCACCGATCGTGTGGAGGCTGGTTTAGTTGGTAGTTTCTGTTCTCGGCGTCACCCGGGTGCTTACGACGCCCATGATTGATTAACTACTCGAGAACCCAACTCACCTCACTCAAGCCTAGTTCAAATTGTAGCTATTTCGTGGTTGCAGCTTGTTAGTAACATCTACCGAGATAATCGCACATCTACATCCAAGTTTCACTAAAAAAAATAGAGAATAATCTACATCCAAGTTTGTTCGTACATTGACAGAGCATTGGCCTACCTTATTTCTCCTTTTCTGTACCAATAATGGGACTTTGAGCGACCAGAGGCGTTGACTCAATTATTAGCCAGCAAGTTGCCAAATATACAAATCGGCACCTGTCCAACGCGTGAATCTGCCTAATGTATTGCTATTTGCATCTCAATAGAGAAGTTCCATAAGATTCGTTGGCTACCGCAGTCTGTATTGTCACTGGAGGGATTACATTCATATTCTTCATTTACTAGGTTATTAACCAGTTCCAGTATATTTTATTTTGATACTAAGTTTCTGAATATACAGATGAGTTAAATTTTTATGTGTAATTCATCTTGCAGATCTTGCACTCTTGTTTATTGGTAATGCCCAAACTTGCTGTTTGGTGGTTGCAGGTCAACGTCAACTAATGCCCACCCTTGTTCTGATGTTCCCCATCTCTGTGGTCCTCACTCGATGCAGAGTTCCCAGCATTATTAAGCATCCTCAGTTGCTGCTAGGGGGCTACGGCCACACAACCACCACACTTTGACAGAGTCGGAGAGCTTGAGCAATGGCGGACCTGGTGCTTGGGGTCGCCAAGTCGCTGGTGGATGGAACGCTGAGCAAGGCTCAGTCGGCGATCGAGGAGGAGGATAAGCTGCGGTCGAGCACGCAGCGCGACTTGGTGTTCATTGCCGGCGAGTTCCACATGATGCAGTCGTTCCTCAGCATCACCAGCGAGGAGCATGTCAAGAATGGCGTGGTGAGCACCTGGGTGACGCAGGTCCGCGACCTGGCCTACGATGTCGAGGACTGCATCGAGTTCGTCGTCCACCTCGACAAGAGGCCCGACTGGTGGTGGCGCTTTGTTTCTTGCTCCTTCTGCGGCGCAAAGGCGCTACCTCTGGACGAGGCCGTTGCCGACATCGAGCAGCTGAAGGCGAGGGTCGAGGACGTGAGCCGGAGAAACGCCCGTTACAACCAAATCATCGGCGGTGACCCTGGCACCAAGTCTGTTACCGTGGCACAGAAGCTGCTACAACCGGCTGACACCAGAGCGTCGTCATTCGACATGCTCGCCGAGGAAAGCAAGCAGCGAGATGTTCTTACCAAGCTCCTCACCAAGGAGGGCAGTCCAGAGCTTCAAGTGATCTCGGTGTGGGCCACCGGGGCCGGTCATGGCACGCCGTCCACAGTCGTCAGGAAGGCCTACGATGATCCAAAAATCTGGACAAACTTCAGATGCCGCGCTTATGTGAAGTTGGCGCATCCCTTAAATCTCCATGAGTTCATCAGGAGCTTGTTGGATCAGTTCTATGCGAACTCTAGCGAAGAGCAACATGGGGAGATTCCTGATTCTGATGTCCTGAAGAGAATGAAGGCGGCAGCAGCGACAGCGACTGATGAATATCTTGTCCAGGAGTTCAAGAAGCTAGTGAACAACCAAAAATTCCTTGTTGTACTGCAGGATCTGTCCTCCATGGCTGAGTGGGACTCCATCCGCAAGTACTTCCCTAACAAGAGCAATGGAAGCCGTGTTCTGGTGTCCACACAAGAGTTCGAGGTGGCCAACTTCAGCACAGGTCCTCCATACATACAGTGGTTCTCAGCTGATCACTCTCTTTGCATAATCTTCAAGGAAGTAAGCCATGTACACCAAGCACCTACTGAGGTAAGAATCAAACATATCCTTCAATTATCATTTGCTTCTGGACCAAAAACACAGTATTTACAGGAATGGATGTAATATTTTCCTAATCATGGTATGGAAGTACTAGAGATGAAAAACCCCTCTACTAATATTTTTAAATGAAAATAGCCTCTGGCCACCTAGTCACATGCCCAGAGCCAATTTGCGTTGGCATGCGATAGCATCTAGAGTTATTTTGTCAGTCTGCAGGTGCTTTAGATGGTCTTATTGGACTTTTTGTTTTACCATTCTCTCCTTCCCACCCACAGGATCACTGCATCCATATCAGAGTCAGAAAGAAGCCTCTCTGAAAACCTGAACAAGATACCCATCAGTACCCATCGAGTATGGTGTGTTCTTTTTGTCACGGCGTGCAAAGGTCAAACAAGTACAGGTGCTAGGCAAAAGGCTGCGACAACTGACCTCATATTACTGTGCACATGTGTTAAGCTGCTTGATTAGCATGCGCCTATCACAGTCCATAAATTAGGATGGAGTGTCTATTATCAGTTTGGTTTGGGAGTCGATAGAATGTTCAGTGAAATAGTCATTCTAGGAGGGGCATTGTCCAACACCAGATATTTAAAAATCTCATTGATGTATTGGTCTTTGTTTCATCTGAACTCATATGACTTTTTTCCTTCTTATACATGTAGGGTGCTCCAAGTGGAGACTGTAATCCAGCGTCCCCTACTGAGGTAGACCTTATTGGGCGCACGTCCGAAATGGGTGAACTTGTTGGTTATCTACCGATGGCTCGTTTAGAAGATTTACATGTGATGTCCGTGTGGGGAATTGCTGGTGCTGGAAAATCTGCTCTTGTTAGAGCTTATTATCGAAAACACCTGCAGAAAGACCAATTATTTTCGAAGCACGGTTGGGTGGATGTATCCCGTCCTTTTGATTTAAGGGAGTTCTGCCAAACCTTACTTTTGGGATTTCATTCACATTCTTTTGAAGAAAATGACATTATATACTGCGACAGCATGGGAATTAGAGATCCTGTTAAAGAGTGCCGCAAGCTCCTCAAAGATGAAAAGTGCATTGTCATTATTGATGATCTTCAGTCCAAAGAAGAATGGGACTTGATACAAGCTGCATTGTTATCTAGACATTCTAAAAGCACTTTTATTGTTATAACAAATGAAGCAAGCATTGCCTTACACTGTGCAGATAGAAAAGAGCTCGTGTTTAATGTGAAAAGTCTAGAGCTGAAGGCAGCAATTGATCTCTTCAAGGAGGAGGTGTGTATTCATAGGATTAAAAAACCCTCTGTATTTTTAATACGAAATATGACAACTACTAGCAAATTTAAAATTCTTAAGAATTAAATTCCGAAGTGGTAACAATATATTTAGGGCTTGAAATTCAACATACAAATTATTTACTAAAACTAAAGTTTTAAATTTTACTAATTTAAATATAGAAAGAAATAATTTCGGGTTTTATATTTGGACGTTCAAAATTTTAAGTTTTAGTTTGAAATATAAACTTATGAGATCTTTATGGATATAGAAGCAAAAGGTTGATAAATTTATATAAATAGTTAAAAAATAATTTTGTGAAATTAATTTGAATTGGCTTTTTCAGATATAAACTAAGTTATTAGGGTATTCAAGTAAGAGAACATTAGGTGAAGTTGTTGTACTACTGGTTATGATGATTGATGGATTGTATTTTTGAAAAATATTTGTCTCGTTCAGTGCAAAATATCTTTTCTGGTAAAAAGAGTGATGAAGTACGGTAGTAGACTGTGATTGTTAGATCTTGACTCAATGTCATTGATGCATGACATCTGTGTGCCGGTCATGCACTTTTCCTAATGTAACTGCTATTTTTATCTTCATAGGTAAAAAGGATAAATTCAACATTCCCTATGGACGTCATTGACACAGACGTCGCACTAAATCAACTTATTCCAAAGTGTGGGGGACTCCCACGAGTAATAGTTGCTGCAGCTGACTTTTTGTTCCAAATATTATTTGAATGGATTAGTAGGGCCAGAATGATGAACGAGGAATTCATGCATAACCTGGAGAGTAGGCCAGAATTTGCTTGTCTAGGGGACCTGTTTACCTGGATGCATTCCTATTTTCGTACCTGCCCGGACATACTGAGGCCATGCATCTTTTATCTGTCAATCTTCTCAAAGTCTCAGGCCATTCGGCGGAGGCGTTTGGTGATGCGATGGGTTGCCGAAGGTTACTCCAAGGACAGTGGCAACTGTACCGCCGAGAAGAATGGGGAGGATCTCTTCACCAAACTCATCGAGCTGAGCATGATCCAGCCACCCGAGCAGACAGTCAATACACAAAACAGAATGGTCAAGTGCCAAGTCAATGCTTTCTTCCATGAATACATTATCTCAAGACCAAACCAAGAGAACATTTCATTTGCACTAGAGGTCCTTACACTGGATGGAAGTTGCCGCCAAATTACCGGGCGCACCGGACGCCACCTTGTCATAGAAGAAAGCTGGGTGAGAGATAGGATTGTGTTTGAGAGCATCGACTTGACACGGCTACGTTCACTAACGGTGTTTGGGAAATGGGAGTCGTTCATGGTTTCCAACAACATGAAGGTTCTTCGGGTGCTTGATCTTGAGAATGCATCGGATGTTACAGACAAAGACCTTGAGAAGCTAGTGAAACTGCTGACTCGCCTGAAATTCCTATCTTTGAGAGGTTGCTCTAAAATTTCCCGTATTCCAAAATCATTGGATGGTCTAAGACAGCTCCAAATTCTTGATGCCAGACTCACATCCATCGTCACTTTGCAAACGTCCATTACTAAGCTGAAGAAACTGCAGTACGTCCGTGCCGGCTCCACCGCCCTAGTAGGTGTTGTGCCTCCCGTGCAGATTGGGAAACTAACCTTGTTGCATACACTAGGAGTTGTTAATGCCATTGGTAAAAGGGGGGAAACCATCCTGAAAGAGCTCAGGAACCTCACTCAATTGCACAAGCTGGGATTGTCGGGTGTCAACAGGAAAAACAGTGCAGAGTTCTTTTCTGCCATCTCTAGTCTAGCACAATTGGAGTCCCTTTCAGTGTGGCTTAGCACGGATAGTCCAGGTTGCTTGGACAACACCAGCTTCATGCCACCAAACGACCTTCAGAGCCTTAAACTGTATGGGCTCGTGGACAAGTTGCCGGAGTGGATTGCAAGGCTTGACCATCTCAGAAAGATGCATTTGGAGACAACACAGTTATCGGAACAATACCTACAACCCCTGCGAGATTTGAAAGAACTTTGTATTCTCCGTCTGTCTTTCATTGATGGTAAGCTTGATTTCTCTGTCAAATTGAATGGCCAAGAAGTATACTGTTACAGAGCAGTCAAGGTCCTCGAGATCTCTTGCACCTCTAGCTTAGATGTATCTTTTGGAACACGAGCAATGCGAAACCTCGAGCTGCTCCATCTTAAGGATTGCCATGATGATACAGTACTGCAAGAGATGAGGAGAAGACTCGCCGAGCTTCCGAAGAATCCTGTTCTGAAGCTTTTGTGAATATGTGCTGATGATGCCAAAATAGTCATCTCTCGTACATCCAGAAGACTAAAGGGCTGGGTTTTATCATTCCTTCTTTTTGTAGTTGTTGTTGTATACCTACACACATGCACCATTATGCCACTTAATTCTGGAACATCTGGGATAGGTTCATGAGTAGTTTAGTTGTTTAGGTCGCTGGTCACATTAATTTTTTGTGTAACCCAATTACATTTCAGTATGTTTCAGCATTGATCCCTTGATCGAGTTGGCTCTGTTGTATTGTTTTGCTGTATAATCTCTTTCTATTCACAAAATGTGTATTGTACGTTCTCCTAAAAATCAGAAATATGTACTCTTACCGTTAAAGTAGTTGGTTTCTCTCTTCTTCATAAGAAGACTTGAGGTGAAACGCGCTGATAAAACTTGTCGAATTCGTTGACTCTGCAATGAAACGGAACTGATATGCGTTTTCTGAATAAGGAAAAATATACTGGTGTATTTCTGTGTGCTTTCATGGATCCTACTTGCAGTGATACAGTCAGTACCTCTGTTATATGGCACGGTAATGTCCTGGTGCATTAGCTAAAAGCCCTAAAAGCATGCAGTTTCTTCCCATATTGTTGGTGTATCTTCAACCAGTTCTCTTATCCGCCAACGGCAAACCTCTGACCTAGATGACTAAATGCTTACCTCTGATCCAGATATTGTCACACTCATTCACAAGGTGCCTCCTACCTCGCATTGCTGGTTTGGGCGGCGTGTTGATTCCTTTAAAGCATGGGGTCGATGGTCTTGTGGATGAAGGCCTTCGTAGTTTTCCATTCCATGGCTTCGATCTACAGCGGGAGCATCATGAAGGGCTTTGCGTATATGCTGGGAGGCTGAGTGAAGCATAAGGGCTTATTAAAAGAGAAAAATATTCAATGCAAATCACCTATTCGGTGAAATCGTGAAAGCTTTTTTGAAAAACTTACTTAAAAATTTTGAAAAAATTATAAATACATGGTGAGAAATATACACACAAAATTTGAGATCCAAACCCGTTTTTTACTAAAGAGGCATTTACGTTTTTACCATCGTTTTTACTAAAAGATACAATTTTGTATTTTTTTCTCCTTTTTTAAAGATTTGATAAAAAGTCTTTTTCCTCCTCTTTTTCCAAGATTTGTTATTTTTGCATTTTTAGTAGAAAACGAGTTTGGATCTCAAATTTTGTGTGCATGTTTCTCACCGTGTCCTCTACATTGTGTGCACCGAATAAGTGGTTTGCACTGAATATTTTTTCTTATTAAAAGATATGATTGCTGCTGTAGCGATGTCATAAAAGCTGCGGCTCTCAGATTATTTCCAGTTTTAGAACAAATTAATAACTTCGTGTGTTCTTAGGTTCTTTAGGGGGATGAGCTCATATCTCTGGTCCAGCGGTGGTCTCAAACGTATGGATTTGCGTATGCAACGGCGCACACGGTTCACACAGAGAGACATTTTCACTGTCAAGTAACTAGCTTTAATATGCAATATATGATGGCATACATCATCAAGGGCAAACCCCATTAACTGATCAAGTTAACTTGCGATGCCAAGAGCATCAAAGTTGCAGACAAAACAACCCACGTTAGCCACAACAAACCCAAAACAGAAAACCAAGTCCAATCTACCTTGTAAACATAAATAGTAAATAGCGTGTCCTTTACTCCTGTTTTGCTCAGTTACAACATTAACAACACGAATGACAAGGGATCTGGACCGTCCATTTATCAATCATGGCAGTGATCTGTTACTGAGGCTAGAAGGAACTCTTCTTCAATCTAAAGGCCAAATTACAGGGTACTCCAAAATTGGACTACGAAAACCAAGCTCTAAATACTGAACGGAAACTAGTTAGCTCGACACCATCATTTGATCGCATGCTTGCAAAGCCTGGTTCGCAAAGTATCTTACATCCACATCAGGGTCCTCGCTGAGCTCAACAAGGCATGGTTTTACAGTCTTCTCAACAACCTGCAGAGTAAGCATTGATGATATTCTCCAATGACAATAACTTAACAACTAGCACTTCAAACTAGATTGATGTGAAATAGCCATAGAACTCACAGATTGATCGAGAATTGGTATGAGCGACTGCAGTACTTTTGCAACATTGAACTTGATGTTAGGAACCCTGAAAATTTAGGCCATGTAAGCGAGATCTTGAGCATACACAATTTTTACGCAGTGTGCTTGTCTTACTCACCTGTCCTTTGAGGAGTTAATGACGACTGGAAGCAGCTTTTGACAAGTGATCTCGGCACCCAGGACAGGAGCCAACAATGAGATAGCTTGCAGAATCGTCGTTTCATTTGCCCTGGAGGTCCTTACACTGGATGGAAGTTGCCGCCAAATCACCGGGCGCACCGGACGCCACCTTGTCATAGAAGAAAGCTGGGTGAGAGATAGGATTGTGTTTGAGAGTATCGACTTGACACGGCTACGTTCACTAACGGTGTTTGGGAAATGGGAGTCGTTCTTCGTTTCCAACGACATGAAGGTTCTCCGGGTGCTTGATCTTGAGGATGCATCGAATGTGACAGACAAAGACCTTGAGTAGATAGTGAACCTGCTGACTCGCCTCAAATTCCTATCTTTGAGAGGTTGCTCTAAAATTTCCCGTCTTCCGAAATCATTGGATGGTCTAAGACAGCTTCAAATTCTTGATGCCAGACTCACATCCATCGTCACTTTGCAAACGTCCATTACCAAGCTGAAGAAACTGCAGTACGTCCGTGCCGGCTCCACCACCATAGTAGGTGTTGTGCCTCCTGTGCAGATTGGAAAACTAACCTTGATGCATACACTAGGAGTTGTTAATGTCAGTGGTAAAAGGGGGAAAACCATCCTGAAAGAGCTCAGTAACCTCACTCAACTGCACAAGCTGGGATTGTCGGGTGTCAACAGGAAAAACAGTGTGGAGTTCTTTTCTGCCATCTCTAGTCTAGCTCAATTGGAGTCCCTTTCAGTGTGGGTCAGCACGGATAGTCCAGGTTGCTTGGATAACACCAGCTTCATGCCACCAAACGACCTTCAGAGCCTTAAACTGTATGGGCTCGTGGACAAGTTGCCGGAGTGGATTGCAAGGCTTGACCATCTCAGAAAGATGCATTTGGAGACAACACAGTTATCGGAACAATACCTACAACCCCTGCGAGATTTGAAAGAACTTTGTATTCTCCGTCTGTCTTTCATTGATGGTAAGCTTGATTTCTCTGTCAAATTGAATGGCCAAGAAGTATACTGTTACAGAGCAGTCAAGGTCCTCGAGATCTCTTGCACCTCCAGCTTAGATGTATCTTTTGGAACACGAGCAATGCGAAACCTCGAGCTGCTCCGGATTAAGGGTACCCATGATGATACAGTACTGCAAGAGTTGAGGAAAAGACTGGCCGAGCTTCCGAAGAATCCTGTTCTGAAGCTTTTGTGAATAGGCCAAAATAATCATCTCTCGTACATCCAGAAGACTGCAGGGCTGGTTTTTATCATTCCTTCTTTCTTTCTTTTTTTTGCTTTTCTTTTTGTTGTTGTATACCTACGCACATGCAACCATTACGCCACTTAATTCTGGAACATATGTGATAGAGTAAATTGCAAATTCCACTCTATAAGCTGAGTTTTCCACCATAAGTCAATTTGTTGCAATTTCCCACCCACCCAACACTGTACAGTCCTCTTTCCCACCCCAGTGCCCCCGTGCGCCGCTCGCTGCCGCCGCCGGCGAGCTCTCCAGCACCTCCGCCGCTGCTGCGACCTCGCCGTGCCCACCCGCGTCCCTTGCTGCGACTTCGCCGCGCGAGCCTCGCGCCCCCCCC
>LAPY01001503.1:31270-44555 GCA_000970635.1 Eragrostis tef
CCCCCGACGAGAGCTCCATGAATTGGCGAGCTCCACAAACTTGAGCTCTAGGTGCGCCCACGAATTGGCGAGCTCCAG
The DNA here is from genome assembly GCA_000970635.1 of Eragrostis tef. Taxonomy (NCBI): domain Eukaryota; kingdom Viridiplantae; phylum Streptophyta; class Magnoliopsida; order Poales; family Poaceae; genus Eragrostis; species Eragrostis tef. The sequence continues at coordinate 31,349 of LAPY01001503.1, forward strand.
CTGCGCTCCACGAATTGACGAGCTCCACCAACGCGAGCTCACAAATTGGCAAGCTCAGCTGCGCTCCACCAACACGAGCTCCAGCTGCGCCCATAAATTGACGAGCTACACGAATGCGAGCTCCACACCGACGCGAGGTCCACGAACGTGAGCTCCAGCTGCGCCTTGTGCCTCCGCAGCTCGCCAGCGTGCTCCGCGCCGTCCCGCCGAGCGCTCCGCGTCTCCACGGCCTGCTACCTGCTGCCAGGCTAGCGAGGGAAGGGAAGGGCGGGCGCGGCGGAGGCGCCCAGATGCAAGGGGAGCAGAGGTGGGCGCGCAGGCACGGCGAGCGTCGGCGGCCGGTCAAGACGACGAGGAGGAGGTGGTGCGGATGGCGATGTCAGACGATGGAGGGAGCAGCCCCGCGGGAGGGTGACGCTCGCCGAAGCGGTTTGTGCGCGCCGGCGGTGGGCAGCGCGGTAGCCTCAGGGCGGCGGGCGACGGCGCACGTGGGCTATGGGGTGGGAAGTCGAACTGCAGTGGGTGGGGATCTTAGACCTATGGGGTGAATTTCAGAAAGAGAAAGGCTCATGGGGTGGGATTTGCAATTTACCCGATGTGATAGGTTCATGAGTGGTTTAGTGGTTAGATCGCTGGTTTGTGTGAGTAACACAATTACATTTCAGTATGTTTCAGCATTGGTCCCTTGATCGAGTTGGCTCTGTTGTATTGTTTTGTTGTAAAATCTCCCTATTCACAAAATATGTGTATTGTACATTCTCCTAAAAATCAGAAATATGTACCTACTATTATCTTCGAAGTAGTTAGTTTCTCTCTTATTCATAAGAAGACTTGAGGTGAAACGCACAGATAAATCTTGTCGAGTTCGTTGACTCTGCATTGAAAGGGAACTGACATGACTTTTCTTAATAAGGAAAAAAATTACTGGTGTATTTCTGTGTGCATTCATGGATCCAACTTGAACGATATGATACACTACCTCAGTTATATGGCACGGTAACGTCCTGGTGCATTAGCTAAAAGCCCTAAAAGCGTGCAGTTTCTTCCCTGTATTGTTGGTGTATTTTCAACTATTCTTATCCGCCACAGATTTTCACTAAATTATGTTCCAACGGCAAACCTCTGACCTAGATGACTTAATGGCTTACCTCTGACCCAGATATTGTCACACTCATTCACATGGTGCCTCCTACCTCGTATTGCTGGTTTGGGCGGCGTGTTGATTCTTATAAAGCAAGGGGTTGATGGTCCTGTGGATGAAGGCCTTTGCAGTTTTCCATTCCATGGCTTCGAGCCACAGCGGGAGCATCATGAAGGGCTTGTGTATATGCTGGGAGGCTGAGTGAAGCAGAAGGGCTTATTAAAAGATGTGATTGCAGCTTAGCTCGTTTACACGGGAGTCACTTCTGGGAGCTTGTAGAATACGTTCAGGGACGGTTATTGTGCGACCCTCCCTAGGCGTCGCTACGCAAATAATGCAAATGGCTTAAGGTGTATAGATAAGCTTAGCTGTAGGGATGTCATAAAAGCTGCTGCTCTCAGATTATTTCCAGTTTTAGAACGAATTTGGACCCTTCGTTCGTGTGGTTCTTAGGTTCTACTGGGGATGCTATCACATCTCTGGTCTAGCAAGTGGTATCAAACGTATGGCTTTGCATATGCAACAGCGCGCACACGGATCACACACATGGGCGGATCCAGCGGGGGGGCTGGAGCCCCCCCTACCCCATGGAGCTCCATAGAGAAGAAGAGGGGAGAGAGGGGGAGAAGAGGAAAATGAAGAGGAAGGGGGGGTTGGAGGAGGAAGAAGGGTGATGAGCCCCTCCTGAGAAGACGTCCTGGCTCCGCCACTGATCACACACACAGACATACGACTGTCAAGTAACTAGTTTTACCTTCTAATGTTCAACATATGATGGCAAAGATCAAGAAGGTCAAACCCCATTAGCTAATCAAGTTAGCTTGCGATGCCAAGATCATAAAAGTTGCAGACAAAACAACCCACTTTAGGCACAACAAACCCAAAACAGAAAGCCAAGTCCAATCTACCTTGTAAACACACATCGTAAATAACGTGTCCTGTACTCCCTGTTTTGATCAGTTACAACATTAACAACACGAATAACAAGGGATCTGCACCCTCCATTTATCAGCATGGCAGTGTTGATCTGTTACCGAGGCTAGAAGGAACTCTTCTTCGATCTAAAGGCCAAATTACAGGGTACTCCAAAATTGGACTACGAAAAATCAAGCTCTAAATACTGAACAGAAACTAGTTAGCTCGACACCATCATTTGATCGCATGCTTGCAAAGCCTGGTTTGCAAAGTATCTTACATCCACATCAGGGTCCTCGCTGAGCTCAACAAGGCATGGTTTTACAGTCTTCTCAACAACCTGCAGAGTAAGCATTGATGATATTCTCCAATGACATTAACTTAACAACTAGCACTTCAAACTAGAATGATGTGAAATAGCCATAGAACTCACAGATTGATCAAGAATAGGTATGAGCGACTGCAGTACTTTTGCAACATTGAACTTGATGTTAGGAACCCTGAAAATTAAGGCCATGTAAGCGAGATCTTGAGGATACACGATTTTAACACAGTGTGCTTGTGTTACTCACCTGTCCTTTGAGGAGTTGATGACGACTGGAAGCAGCTTTTGACAGGTGATCTCGGCACCCAGGACAGGAGCCAACAATGAGATAGCTTGCAGAATAGTCATGCGATACAGGTAATGAGGATTGTTTATCTTCTCCAGCACCTAGAAAATGAAACAAGTGAGGCTTCATGACTAGAAATACTCTGCTACCGCAGCAACAATTTAGATGTAGCACTTAAATTTTAACCAGTCAAGGTGTATCCAGTACAATATGCCGCAATATAGATTTTGGCAGAATTTTTATGTAGCACTTAAATTTGAATCAGGCAAAGGCTAAATTCCAGAACAATATGCCACACAAAAATTTGGAAGAATGGGAAGTTCTCATTGTTCCAACCTAACACATTTACAACAAACATTCATAAATCATCACCAGGTACTGCTTAAGAATTTCTCGGCAGGGCATGAAAAGAACAAGCATGTTTCTGAATGATAGATTCATCTGAACACGTACACAATATTTTTTTCTCGAACACAAAGGATGCATATAAACATTTTATAGGCTACACCTAATAACGAAACTGGAATAAAATAATTATCCTTAACTTTGTCAAGGCAACCGAAAAACAAATGTCTAGTTATTAGCCATAAGATTTTGCAGTGGAAAGGGACAAGCGTACAATCAAACATTTAGTGTTCAGATAGTAGACGTGGAACCTGAGGAATAATATGCTGCATTGCCCACTCTGGACCAAACTCCTCTGCAAGGCGCTTCAAGTTGTTAGCAGCAGCATCTCTGATAGAGAATACCTGAAATTAACTTTTGATTAACACCCTGAAATTAATTTATGCAAAATACTTTAGCCCTAGTTCCGAACGTCAAACAGGAAAAGGAAATGTCAAGCAATTGATCAGATTTCAATGCAGGAGTACAGTAATTTGGAATTATTGAGGATTTTTATTTTAGAATAACATTCTCTGTGGTTTCTAGTATCTTGGCCATTCAGAGACAAAAAGAAAGCCTCAATGTTGTTGGCTTGTCCCAGGTCCCTATTGAAATTCCACAATATAAATGTGCTTTCATCAGCCCTAATAATGCTGAGGTTGAAACAATTGTCTGTCAACTTTTGTGATAGTGAGGCATTTGCATTCTCTAACACTGTAAATTTAAATGTGTGAATTTCCACACGTCGATATCCATCCATAAGCATCAACAATCTGGTTACCACATACTTCAGTGCAAATTTAATGCAGCATATTATTGACCATAAACAGAGCCACTGCAAAACAAACCCAATAGGCTTTGCTTTTCCAAGAAAATATTTGCATACAATAATCAGAATAATACAAACCTTATCTTCCAACCATTGCATGCAGAGTGCCCCCAGTTTATCATCAAAAAATCCAACTCCTAACTGACTCGCCAACAACGGAATGTACTCGATTATGGCAAGACGGACTCTCCAGTGCCTATCCTCTGCAAGTTCTACAATGGCCGGTAGCAGTGATTGAGATAGCAGGTCAATTCCAATAACCTGAAAGATCACACGGGACTCAGATATCATCATCAAATTTCAAAAGATCAATGCAAGAAACTGCAACTTACATAGGAAAAAAAAAGGAAAATCAACTCCAGCAGTGAAAAATGGTACTAACCTGATTAACCTGATCAAGTTTGCTGATTATGTTGAGCCGAACATCAGGGAACTCATCCTTAAGCAAAGAAAGAAAAATAGGAAGAAGCTGCTCGATGGTAGCATCCTGAAAAGCAGATTAAGATGGTTAGCTTGTGTGGAGAACCAACGATAAATGTTTCAAAAAATACAGTTACATGCTGTGTTAACAAATTAATCATTTTAAAATGCATACAAGTTAGTAGTTAATAGCAACCTCTGGAATAAACTATTCAAAGGCAAGCAAAAACATTCAAACATTAGACTTTCTTACAGATACAACCACTTTTATTCAAGCTTACATGTAAGCAGCTCTAAGTTTGTAAAAATATCATGAGATGCTATATGTAATACAATTGTCCTAATCACCATTTCCTGATTACCTCATCTAAACATATCAAGAGATGCTATAATATGTCACCTAAGCACCATCATCGCGCCTAATAAAAATTTGTATGGCATATTTGCCTGTGCATGTTTATAAGTGGACATGAATTTGCATATTTGAAAATTTTATAACATGCATCATTGACCATACCTTTCCCAAGACAGGAGCCATTCCCATGATGACTGAAGCCAAAGCTGAACGAACATGCTGGGATGAATCTGATGACAACTCCTGTAAATACAGTTGGCATGAGTTTAGTTTGACGGTTAAAATAAAAGCTAATAAATGATGTGCAGCAACTGCTTTTCCCCCACCTTAACACACGGAAGAATGTGTTGGATTGCAAGTTGAGGACTTAATATACGACAGAACTTAGTAACTTTGCCAGCAGCTGCAATCCGCACTTCAGCCTCGTTATCACGAAGGAGACGAACATATGCCGGAACCAAGTCAGCTCTGTAACAAAATTAGAGATACATGATTAATCTATTTGGTACACTTACTTTTAAAATGCTGTAAAATATGATAATGCCGCTTCTTTACGACTGAGTAAAAAGACAAATAGTACATACCTTGTAGGCTCCGGGCCAACAGCCTCACATAGCTCGTACAGTTGATTGGCAACCATATAACGAACACGCCACGATTTGTCCTATTCGAAGACGAAAAAGAAGTATAATTAGCACATTGGTGAACTGTAATCTCACTGCAACAAACTAACTTGAGAAATTAACATCTGGCAACTTCCAAAATGTATTTCAGGAACATATCCTCAAGGTTGATGAAGAGCAGTGTTTTCCAAAATGCATGTGTACAAAATATGGGATTAACATACCTGAGAGAAGTTTACAATGACTGGGAGAATATGCGCTACGCAATCTTGTGGTTCCAACAATTTTCCAAGAGCCGCACAGCCCTCAACAGCCAACAAACGCACTGAATCTTGATCTGCAAACAAAAAATATAAATTACAGGTATAAGCGAGTGACGTTAAATTGTGCATATGACCACCAACTCATTTGAAACCTGATTCCATAATGGACCCTTGATACCTATAACTGACCTACACAAAAGTCATGCCAAGAACAAGCTAAAGTTCAGCCCTTACTTTGCATGGAACCAATTTATTAATTAAAGCTAGAGATCATTTCACCAAAGAAAATTATGGAAGATGCCATATGATTTCAGATTATAGCTCATTAAATTCTCTTTCAGACTAGCTACTGCATGGTGGACACCGAACAACTACAACCACGAACTATGTGACAAAAGAATGTCCAAACATGCACAAGAAAGTTACCATCTTGGGTTAAATCATCAAATATTGACATTATTTCCGTCTTCAAATGAGGCTGTTCAATTGTGGCAGCAAACTTTCCGAGGTTTGATGCAGCAGCTCTTCTGACCATAGGCATGTCATCTTGACATAACTGTCCATATATCGTCCTCAATTCTGTTTTCAGTTGGTCAGGGGCACTGGGATAGGCTATGTGGAAAAGGCCACACGACGATACCCGGGCCGTAAACCACTCACCAGCTGCTAGCCTCTGAAATAACAACACACATATACTTAACAGATATAACATCTAGCAGAACCAGCAAACAAAAATAAATTGGCATTTAACTATTATAACAATTATACTCCCTCCGCGCTTGAAATCTTGACGTTTCAGACAAGGAGTACACTTTAATTTGTGCATGTGCTCTCTTGTTTGAACGCCTTAATTTCAAGAACAGAGGGAGTACTCTATTAGACAATATGAAAATGACATAAGAAATGCAAATCAAATATAAATGATAAATGAGCATAACCGCAACACGTATTGCTTGATAATGACTTAATCAGATGACAATATGGTCTAAACAATGTTGTGCACATAATTAGTGTTTGAAACCATTAGAGGATAAACAATTGGAAAGCTATACTATTCTGTAAGTCAACTGGGCACGTTATCCCTGATTGGCAATACAAAGTGAAGGGATGAAGGCTGAATACAAAACTGCTGAAGCCTATAGAGAAAGTAAACACATTTAACTTAACCTTTTAAAGGGGTATGCTAGTCATGGCTGCCACAATAAGAAATTAGATACTAGTGTATGTATCATTATGATAACCTTGACATGAAATTCAATATTTCTGGCTGAAGCCAACAAGTTGTCAAGTATAACCAAAAATATTAAACCCATTAACACTGGAAATATACCTATCTGACAAGCAATCTAAAGCGGTAGAACAACAAAAAACAGTGTATTTTTCGCTATTTATTAACTTCTTTACCTTTACTACTGGAATGAACCAGTCAACGATATCGCTTTCCTTCATCTCTGCTCCAATACGGCATAGAGATTCAACTGCCTTGTCGCGGACACAAGTTTCCTCCACGGTACACAATGTCTCCAGTGGTGGAAGTAAGACATGAGCATGTTCTACGCCCCCAACATAAGGGATGAATACGCCCAATTCCTCAGCCATTGCAAGAAGCACCTCATCTTCATCGTCATTGTTTTCACTGAGGAAAGGAATCAACTCCTTCCTGGTTCTTTCTTCCCCAAGAGCTCGTGCAATTGTAGAAAGTCTTCTGATAGAATTCAGACGCAACTGAATATCTTCATTCTTCAGCTCATCAATTAGAACTGCAATTGGATACAGTGGCTCATCCATCATAGCCATAAGGTTTATACAGGACCCCTACGCCTGCACAAGGAGAGGAAACATTAGGACCATGCAGACATTTGGATGGAACATTGTTCTTCTATCTAAAACAGAAAGGATGTATATCAACATCGCATTTACTGTGTTGAGGATGAGAGTAAGGAAGGTCAATTGGAGCCTGACTAAACTATCACCTAAACAACGAGACTACCAGAATTAATCTCTAGGCCGTGAGACAATGTGCATATCATTGTGATGGATATGATCTCCATGCATCAAACTGTTATCTCGAATTAAAATTCTCTGACCTTATTTTTATCATCACTCAAGCATGAAAATACAATTGTATGGATCCCTTTTTTTAGGCTCAAACCAGATTATGGAAGCACATTATCCCGCTCCAAGAACAGAACGGCGAATTTCATTACAACGAGAAGAAAAATAGATGCGCACAGAACCGAGATATGTGTGTTGTTATCACCGCACCATATGTTACACACTACAATAGCAACGATCCGACCAGCGAAACCCGTCGCCATCACCTCACCCCACCCACTCCTCACCCCGCAAAATGTCTGAATCCCGTCAAAACGATTGCAATCCTACCGAAACGGCGCAGATCTGGCGTGAATACACACCGAAACCGCGCGCAGGAGGATCCAACACCCACCCCGGGCGCCCGCGGAGGGATCAGGGAGCAACCACGCCGCCCCGCTGCGATCGGGGCGGGGATCGCGCTAAGGCCGCAGATCTAGAGGCGCGGGACAAGTGAGAGGAGCGACGTGATCTCACCTCGCGGCGGCCGGATCGGGCTTCCGTGGCGTCCGCCTGTTCTGCACCGGCGGGGGGGGCCGCGGGGGGGAATTAGCACATTGGTAAATTACTAATCTGGCTGCAACAAGCTAACTTGAGCAATTGCCAACATCTGGCAACTTCCAAAATGTATTTAAGGAACATATCCTCAAGGTTGATGAAGAGGAGGTTTTTTTTCCAAAATGCATGTGTGCAAGATATGGGATTTACATACCTGAGAGAAATTTACAATGACTGGGAGAATATGTGCTACGCAATCTTGTGGTTCCAACAATTTTCCAAGAGCCGCACAGCCTTCAACAGCCAACAAACGAACTGAATCTTGATCTGCAAACCAAAAAAACAAATTACAAATATAAGCCAGTGACGTCAAACTGTGCATGTGACCACCAACTCATTTGAAAGCTGATTCCATATTGGACCCTTGATACCTATAACTGACCTACACAAAATTCATGCCAAGCAGAAGCTAAAGTTCAGCCCTTACTTTGCATAGAACCAATTAATAATTCAAGCTAAAGAAAATTATGAAAGATACCATATGGTTTCAGATTACAGCTCATTAAATTCTCTTTCAGACTGGCTACTATATGGTGAACACCGAACAATTACACCACGAACTATGTGACAAAAGAATGTCCAAAAATGCACAAGAAAGTTACCATCTTGGGTTAAATCATCAAATATTGACATTATTTCCGTCTTCAAATGAGGCTGTTCAATTGTGGCAGCAAACTTTCCGAGGTTTGATGCAGCAGCTCTTCTGACCATAGGCATGTCATCTTGACATAACTGTCCATATATCGTCCTCAATTCTGTTTTCAGTTGGTCAGGGGCACTGGGATAGGCTATGTGGAAAAGGCCACACGACGATACCCGGGCCGTAAACCACTCACCAGCTGCTAGCCTCTGAAATAACAACACACATATACTTAACAGATATAACATCTAGCAGAACCAGCAAACAAAAATAAATTGGCATTTAACTATTATAACAATTATACTCCCTCCGCGCTTGAAATCTTGACGTTTCAGACAAGGAGTACACTTTAATTTGTGCATGTGCTCTCTTGTTTGAACGCCTTAATTTCAAGAACAGAGGGAGTACTCTATTAGACAATATGAAAATGACATAAGAAATGCAAATCAAATATAAATGATAAATGAGCATAACCGCAACACGTATTGCTTGATAATGACTTAATCAGATGACAATATGGTCTAAACAATGTTGTGCACATAATTAGTGTTTGAAACCATTAGAGGATAAACAATTGGAAAGCTATACTATTCTGTAAGTCAACTGGGCACGTTATCCCTGATTGGCAATACAAAGTGAAGGGATGAAGGCTGAATACAAAACTGCTGAAGCCTATAGAGAAAGTAAACACATTTAACTTAACCTTTTAAAGGGGTATGCTAGTCATGGCTGCCACAATAAGAAATTAGATACTAGTGTATGTATCATTATGATAACCTTGACATGAAATTCAATATTTCTGGCTGAAGCCAACAAGTTGTCAAGTATAACCAAAAATATTAAACCCATTAACACTGGAAATATACCTATCTGACAAGCAATCTAAAGCGGTAGAACAACAAAAAACAGTGTATTTTTCGCTATTTATTAACTTCTTTACCTTTACTACTGGAATGAACCAGTCAACGATATCGCTTTCCTTCATCTCTGCTCCAATACGGCATAGAGATTCAACTGCCTTGTCGCGGACACAAGTTTCCTCCACGGTACACAATGTCTCCAGTGGTGGAAGTAAGACATGAGCATGTTCTACGCCCCCAACATAAGGGATGAATACGCCCAATTCCTCAGCCATTGCAAGAAGCACCTCATCTTCATCGTCATTGTTTTCACTGAGGAAAGGAATCAACTCCTTCCTGGTTCTTTCTTCCCCAAGAGCTCGTGCAATTGTAGAAAGTCTTCTGATAGAATTCAGACGCAACTGAATATCTTCATTCTTCAGCTCATCAATTAGAACTGCAATTGGATACAGTGGCTCATCCATCATAGCCATAAGGTTTATACAGGACCCCTACGCCTGCACAAGGAGAGGAAACATTAGGACCATGCAGACATTTGGATGGAACATTGTTCTTCTATCTAAAACAGAAAGGATGTATATCAACATCGCATTTACTGTGTTGAGGATGAGAGTAAGGAAGGTCAATTGGAGCCTGACTAAACTATCACCTAAACAACGAGACTACCAGAATTAATCTCTAGGCCGTGAGACAATGTGCATATCATTGTGATGGATATGATCTCCATGCATCAAACTGTTATCTCGAATTAAAATTCTCTGACCTTATTTTTATCATCACTCAAGCATGAAAATACAATTGTATGGATCCCTTTTTTTAGGCTCAAACCAGATTATGGAAGCACATTATCCCGCTCCAAGAACAGAACGGCGAATTTCATTACAACGAGAAGAAAAATAGATGCGCACAGAACCGAGATATGTGTGTTGTTATCACCGCACCATATGTTACACACTACAATAGCAACGATCCGACCAGCGAAACCCGTCGCCATCACCTCACCCCACCCACTCCTCACCCCGCAAAATGTCTGAATCCCGTCAAAACGATTGCAATCCTACCGAAACGGCGCAGATCTGGCGTGAATACACACCGAAACCGCGCGCAGGAGGATCCAACACCCACCCCGGGCGCCCGCGGAGGGATCAGGGAGCAACCACGCCGCCCCGCTGCGATCGGGGCGGGGATCGCGCTAAGGCCGCAGATCTAGAGGCGCGGGACAAGTGAGAGGAGCGACGTGATCTCACCTGGCGGCGGCCGGATCGGGCTTCCGTGGCGTCCGCCTGTTCTGCACCGGCGGGGGCGGCCGAGGAGGAGAGGGCGGAGGAGGAGGAGGACCGCCCGAGGCGTGGCCGGCGAATGAGGTGTGGGGTGGTGAGCTGTTGCGGAATGGGACGTGGGGATGGAGACGGAAGAGAGCAGCTGGATGGAAGAGGACGCTGGAGAGCGGACCAGATGATGGGTTGGGTTGGGCCGGAATCTACATGGACCAGATGAATGTCAGAACGGTTCGGCCCAGGACCAGATCACATCAAAGTGAGCCGAACCGTTCTGGGCCGAACCAGATCAGAGCTGATATTTTTAAATAAAACAATTTTATTTTCACATTGTTTTCCCGTCGTCAAAGGAGTCTTAGCCTAGTGGTTAAGTCTTCCGAGTAACATATTTGAGGTCCTAGTTCGACTCTCGGTGGGAGCGAATTTTCTAAAATTTACCAGCGTTTCTAGAATTTGGCGTTTCTAGAATTTACCGGCGTTATGCGTTAAGTGGTAAGCGGCGTTAAGTGGTAAGCGGCGTTAAGTGGTAAGCGGCGTTAAGTGGTAAGCGGCGTTAAGTGGTAAGCGGCGTTAAGTGGTAAGCGGCGTTAAGTGGTAAGCGGCGTTAAGTGGTAAGCGGCGTTAAGTGGTAAGCGGCGTTAAGTGGTAAGCGGCGTTAAGTGGTAAGCGGCGTTAAGTGGTAAGCGGCGTTAAGTGGTAAGCGGCGTTAAGTGGTAAGCGGCGTTAAGTGGTAAGCGGCGTTAAGTGGTAAGCGGCGTTAAGTGGTAAGCGGCGTTACCGCGCTCGGTCCTTCGAAGGTGTTCATAGGGGTGACCTTCGAAGGTGTTCATAGGGGTGAGTGTGCGTGCTTGTTGTGAGCGTCTGCGTTGTACTGTGTAATTCTCAAAAAAAAATGTTTTCCGGTCAATTCACACTCAATATTTTTAATTCCAAATAATTGGTACAATAATTTAAACATGTTATAAGCTTGGAAGAAATAAATAGAAGCACTGGGAAGTAAGAAATAAACATCACAATCATACCCTCTTCTTTTGTGAATTGGCACGGGCTTTGCCTTCCCATTGAAAAGAACAAATAGAGTTCAAACGTGTTAAGAAAGTGTTACATGATTATTTGCGGTGACCAAGACCCTCTTCACCTTTAGTAACCTTCACTGTTCTTTGCCCCCACCTATATAAGCTAAGCCGATCGTCGAAATCAAAGTACGAACTTAATGCCAACTTCGACAAAGAACCCAATCCTTGAATGTTCACAATGACCGACACCTTGAATTCACTATCAGGCATCTAAGAACACATAAGTAAACCATCTTTCTTACCGGAGGACGTAAAAGATCAAATTTATCGCTACCTTTTCAAGTGTTCGTTAATTGAATAAGATAATCCCATGACTGATTGACTGACAATAATCACATATGAAGATAGATAAAAACTATCCTCTAGTTGTTGTTAGAGGAAGCGGAGGAACACAAACTTACGTGATTGTGACACTATTGGCAGTTGTCATGAGAAATTGTCACAAAATATTTATCGCAATAAATTTATATATAAGACAGACCGGTTCTCTACACCACTATTGAGATGGACGCTATCGGCAACCGCGATAGTGAAGAGCTCCCCGAAATGGCTGGTCCTACATTTCTGTCGTAGTAGTAAATCTAAATTGTTGGTTGTTAGAAAGTTGAAAATTATTCTTAAATATACAAAGTAACGTTCATGATAGGCGTAAACCCCATCGAATGTACAATCCCGTAATGATTACGGAGAACAACAATAAATATGTTGGCATGTGTACTTTTTGTGGACACTCACCAATAGTCTAGTTCGAAAGACAAATTGTCTCGAGATTTTGTCATAGTTGAACCAACAGGGAACCCCTCGCCAAAAAAAAAACAACAACCAACAGGGAACAATGGCACCAACCCTCGATGAAGCCCTAAAGGGCTCCCAACTTCGACACCCGCCTGACGCGTTACCAAGAGCTAAAGCCGCCGTTGCTCGACACGCCGCTGACCGCCATCGCCTATCGTGCCGCTAACCGACACAGCTCCGACGTCGCTCAACACGCCTGCTGTTCACCGAAGCTTCAACACTAACCATTCCTCTGCAATCTCGGACGAGCTCCCCTGAGCATCCCAACTCCACAAGCTCATCGACGTCGGTGGAAAGCATAACACCGTTGATACGGCAGAAGTTTGGGAGAATTTATTCCACGGACGCATCATCACCGCCGCCACT
>LAPY01001503.1:45685-61038 GCA_000970635.1 Eragrostis tef
GGCCCCCGCGCCCGGCAGCCACTGGCTTCCCAACGGCGCGTCGTTTTGTGCACGATGACAGTTCCGCAGCCCCACGCTTCCTCTCTCCCTCGGCGGTCTGCACTCCGCACGAACAGGAAGTGGGTGACGTTTGCTTGTTCCCCTTCGCTTCTGCCACCTCCGGTTATCTGAAATTTCTGGTGTGGCCCTCCACTTGGCCTCTGCTGCCCTGTTTGTGTGTGGACTGTGGAGAGAGCACTGACACACCATAGATCGCATTTCCCTTCTCTCGTGCTTTGAACATTCTTCAACGTTTAGTCCATAGGACAATTAAAATAGCCTTCTCTCGTGGCTTGCAAAAAAGTTTCGCAAATAACACTATTAGGGACCACACTTGTGTTAAAAAAAATGGGAGGGGGGGCACGTTCACAACGAACCATTTTGCATGTTCGATGTTCCTCAGGCGAAATACAAATAAGAATGTTGCAAAAAGATCTAAAACAGCTAGGGCGACTAGATGAAACGATTTAATCATTTCTTCATCGAGTTAAGCATGTCAGAATAATTGGTTGTATGAGGACCTTCTTTCTTCATTGAGAGGTTTGATGAAACTCTACCTGAAACACAATCTGGTTTCAAAGATCCTCGATGAAAATAATAGATGGTCATGACGCGACTCTATCATCATAGGACATGATCGCTCGAAGCAGAAGACAATTCAGGTCAAAAAATTTCAGAGAAATTATTATCGTGGCTGCTTGATCCATTTGGTGTCATAGAAACTTTATTATCTGGTGGCACGCTCTCCTGTAGTAGAAGGAAAAACTTCTTTAAGGAAGAATTTGCTTTGATCTTCCATAAAGCAAAACCATTAACGAAAGGTATGTTGAAAGATTAGCTGAGTAATCTCTAATTATGACAATAGTAGGGTCTCCTTTTAGGTCTACGGCCTTGTATCATGTACGTTATTTTTTCAAATATTTATAAAAATTAAGTAGGGGGCTTCTCTACTGTTCGGTAAAAAAGATGATTTTCTTTATCTATCTATTTAAAAGAATGGTGGACTATGTTGGGTTATAAGTGAATCTTTATCCATTAGCTTATAGTTGAACACTCCCCGTTACGTGCAATATTTTTTAAGCCGCAAATGTGAAATATTGATCGGAGGTCTGATGCAACTATATGAAACACGATCTGGTTTCAAAGAACCTCGGTGAAATAATAGATGGTTTTTGTTTACTTATTTGTTTAAAGGAACAGTGGTATAAACAATTTTGTAGAACTCAGCTTTATGATAACCCTCCAAAATACTTATTTCTCTTATTACAACACGAATAGAAAACAAACATTTGTGGATCCCTTTCGTATGATTGGCAATAAGTAGAAGGGTTTGTCTTGAAGAAGCAGCCACTATAAGAACAGTTACTCGTGGTGCGTCCTCTCATTTTCCTCTCCAGTTCCTCTGTATGTGTGGTGTCCTCTTCCCAGCGGTTGCGGAGCACACAGTCCACCTGTCTCCCTCCTCCAGTCCTTCCCCCTCGTAGTCCTCCCCCCTCTCTTCTCCCCCGACGACTCCAAGGGATCAATCGGAAGCCTGCCCGCCTGAGGTGAGTCTTTCTTGCACAACTCCCGCTCCTCCACGGCCTCACGATTCATTTAGTTTTCACTCCTATTCCTAGTTTTTTTCCTTTTCTTTGGAAACTAGCTATTGGATCGGTATCTTGGATGATTGGTTCGTGTTAAGCATAATTAGTGGTGGTTTGAGGCTACTGCTTGGATTGGTAGGGGTGGCGTTTGGTTCTGGTGAGGAAAGAACCGACATTAATTGATTGCTGCTTGTGGTTGCTCACTTCTTGTTGCCATTTTCAATTTCTGTTTCAATAATTCCTCGCATTCTAGTAGATAGAAAAAGGTAATTCTCGATTAGGCTCACTATTTCGGTGAGGAATGACGACATGAATCTTGCTGTTCATTGTCGTCTACTTATATGTGGAGCGTGTACAGTTCCAGACATGAGCAGTCCTACTGATCAATTTCTTAGCTAACTCAGGAGCATCGTTGATTTCTGTGTTGGGTGTCAGAAAAGCTAGAGGAGCATTTAAATGATAAATGAAATTTCACTCTGTCCCTCTTTGTTTATGATGCTATAATCCTAATAGATGATTCTGTGAACAGGGGCTTCTGATTGGTTGTTAAACTCATGGCGATGATGGTCCCTGATCTTAGTTTCTCAGCATCTATCTCTAGTGTGAAGCTACCAAGGTACGGGGCATCAAAGAATGAGACGTTTTTAGTTAAGAGGTCCCCAACATTCCGCGCAGAAGCTAGGGCGACAGAATCTGATAAATATGGTTCCAATGGCCGCGCAATAAAGATGGTCCCAACAACTGAGTTGAGGAGGAGCAACGGTGCTGGCCTTGTAAGACCAGGCACAGTGAATGGATCTCCAAATGGTGCTGTTAATGGCTCGATCAAGGTGCCCATCAATGGTTCTCCAAAGACCAACGTCAATGGCTCTACCAAAGCGGTCATTAATGGTTCTCCAAAGGTGATAGTTAATGGCACGAGTTTGGTGAAAGGCAGCAATATGTCCTCTCTTGTTAAGACCCAGAAGCAAATGAGACCGGATGACACACCTTTTGAAGAGGAACTGAAGGTTTTGCCTTCTGATGAGGGGTTTAGCTGGGCAAAAGATAATTACAACTCTTGGCAGCGGAGTGTAGATATATGGTCCTTTGTGCTTTCTCTTCGAATCCGTGTTCTTTTTGACAACTCAAAATGGGCCTATGCTGGTGGATTCTCAGAAGAAAAGCAGGTACAATTTTCTTTTATTATATAGATAAACAATGGAGTCATGTTCCTGTCAATAAGATTATGATTCCAGTCTATGAAGTGAAGGAAAAAAAAAGTGACAACACGACATCAGATTTTTCTATATAGTAATATCGTGCTGGCATATGCTAATCTTTGTAGTAAGTGCATGAAAGCATGATAAATTATGAATCAAATCATTTTGTGATGCTAGAAGGAGATTATATTGCTATTTGCGGACTGAAGTGGACCTTACTTCTCTCAGAAAACTCGAAGGGGGAAAACTGCTGCATGGTTAAGAGAACAAGTGTTGCAGCTTGGTCCAACATTCATTAAGCTTGGACAATTATCCTCCACAAGATCTGATTTGTTTCCAAGGGAATTCGTTGATGAACTTGCAAAACTGCAGGTACTTTGCTTGTTAATATGATTTTTTTGCTTAATTTCTACTAGCTCACTATAGTCATGTTGTACATGCTCCTTTATTATGCTTACATGGTTTGTCTGTTCATGTCTTTTCGTCATTTCGTGTTCCTCAGGATGATTTGTTTTCACTCTCTAACTGAATAACCGTTGATTCAAACTGATGAATCGCATGACACAAACTTTGTATTGAGTAACTAAGAACGAAAGCAATTAGTAGGTATCGTGTATAAGTACTCTTGACAATTGACATATCCCCTGTCTTTCTTGTATACAGGATAGAGTACCTGCATTTTCTCCTGAAAAGGCAAAAGCATTCATAGAAAAGGAAATGGGTTGTCCAATTGAAGTCGTGTTCAAAGAATTTGAAGATCGTCCAATAGCTGCTGCTAGTCTTGGTCAGGTGTTTAATCCTAAACATTATGAGAACTTACATTTTCTTTTCTGCTCAGTACGAATGCATGCTCAATATGTTGCAATCATCCATGCAATGATTTATGTTTGCATCAGTACATGTCAGTTGCTTATTGTGTCATCATTGCCTGTTTTTCACTTTATCCGCTCTCTTCTACTGCAAAAAGCTGTGATATTACAGCATCAAGTTTAGTTGGCCATCTTTGTGAACAAGTTACTAATTTCAATGTCTTTGATGTATGTACGATGCATCTCTTTAATGCTTCTATTTCCTTGACAGTTGATAGTTTCATTATGCTTCATTTTAAACAAATTCTACTTACAATGTTCTGTATGTATTTTTGTTCCAGGTACATCGTGCAATGCTTCATAATGGAGAAAAAGTTGCAGTGAAAGTTCAGAGACCAGGGCTCAAAAGACTTTTCGACATTGACCTAAGTAAGAGACATATAAGTTATGCCTAAAAAGAGATATATAAATTAATAATTTCATTGAACAATTGAGAACTATTGTAGTAGTCCAACCGAACAAACAATGCTGATTAATTCTAGCATTTTGCATCACACTTTTTTTTTATCCAACATCAAATGTGGATCGAGAGTCCTCCATTTGTTTATTTCATTTCATTTTGCATACCAGTTTGTAAAATTTCAGTAATAGTATTAATTTCACTTTCATTGTTTTTCAGGACTAGCTATATTTCCTTTATTTCAAATATTCAATTAGTTTATTTATGATAATGATCATATTAAAATATTTTTCCTTTGGTTTCTTGTAGAGAATTTAAAGCTAGTAGCCGAGTACTTTCAGAGAAGTGAAACATTTGGAGGCCCTTCAAGGGACTGGATGGGTATTTATGAGGAATGTTCCAAGTGAGTAAATTGATAGTCTTCTCAGATTTTTATATTTATGATTAAGTAATCAGTTGTTTATTGTGGCAATATCTTACACTCTTGATAGATCTTAGCTTAAATTTACGGTGATCCAATTTTCTGAGACTCATACATAAGACAACTATTTTGGCAAATGACAAAGACTAGAGACTGCAACATGTTCAATGTAGCAATTCCCAATTTTTTTCTGGTGCACCATAAGAAGTTAACTATTCTTATATTACAAATTCGACTAGGGGGGAGAGATATCCACTCTAGCATTGTTTGATAGTAGAAGCTGAGAATCGAACCCTTGTCTGAACTATTCTTATATATTCTTATTTCAGAATTTTGTATGAAGAAATCGATTACATCAATGAAGGAAAGAATGCAGACAGGTTTCGCCGAGATTTCAGAAATATAAAATGGGTTCGCGTGCAGAATTCACTTTGTTGCAAAAAAAAGCTCCACTTTTAAGACAGGTTGAGCTGAATATAGTTGGGTGCCTAGTTACTTGTAAGAAAAGAACAGCCCTACCTAGGCCTGTTTTGACTCAAATGCCCATAGGATATCTGGGTAGCCATCGGAAAAACTGGGTAGCAATACTTGCCTATATTTTATCATAACAAGGCTTTCCTGCCCTTCAGCCCCTTTTGACTGCTTCCATAATCTCATCCGTACCTGTAGCATGCATCACCCATGTGGAATCGCTTTGCATAGGGGCAATGTTATGGCTTGGGTATAGATTTGTTGTATACCGAGCAAATGAGAGGTGAGAAGATGTTGTATTAATGCTGGAACTTCTATGTACCAGGCCCCTTTTCTCTTTCTCTGTGATACAATGATACACAGATCTCCTGCATATTCAAGAAAAAAAATGCTAGAATTGATATGAGAAGGTACATGTGTATTTGGTTTGATTATAGATGGGCCCAAGTGGTAAGGGTTTCAAGACCAGTTGTTCTCCCCACAAAGAATTGACCATAGGATGTAGCATCCTTTTAAATTGTAGTTACATGTGATCTCCACCGCCATCTTTAACTTGTATGAGTAATGGTGGAGCACTGAAGCAGAGCCCTTTACTTACTTACTCTTAATTTCAAAGTTACATGACTTATCATTATGCTATTTTGTAGCTTATCATGTGGGATTACACAACTGAAAAAGTTTTAACCCTGGAGTACGTTCCTGGTAAGTGCTAATTATTTTCTTTTCAATCTTGTCATTTAAATGAGAATGTGCATTGTTGGGTGAAATGTGTTATCTTTGGATTTCGTGCACTTGGAGTTATTATTATTATTATTACTATTTATGGAATTGGAATGACATAAATGGAAAAAAAGAATAACTTGATCGGGATGTTGAGGCTAACTCTAATTGTATAACCAATTAATGTTTCATGTAATTTGTTCAACTGAATGATCTGCAATGACGCAATTAATATGTTGGTATTGTCAATTTCCTGTAAGAGGATTGATATTTGTACATAGGCTTCAACAGAGTTCTTTACCTTCTAATCATAGTGTTGCTGCTGATTTTGTATATCCTAGTCACTTTTTTGGATAAAGATATACAGTGAAGATCCAATACAGACTGTCATGTTTACCCTTTCAACTGTAATCATATATGTTGCTATAACAACCCTTATCTTCAAATACTTATTCAATTTTTCATTTGTACAGGTATCAAAATTAACAATTTGGGTGTCCTAGACAGCCAGGGTTATAGTCGCTCGCTGCTTGCATCTCGTGCAATAGAAGCTTACCTAATTCAGGTTCATAGTTATAACCTGTGCTTTCTGTATTTTTTTCTACATCTGGCTGCTTGCCGTTTAGACCTCATTTATAAAACTCAATGATCATAAGAAGCATCTTTACTAAGCTTGCTCTTTTTTTAATTCTTATTGTTGAATCCACTTAACCTGTGAGGATCATTTTTCAGTATTCAAATTTGACCTGTATGTTTGCTTAAGCTGTAGGTATCAGGGACATTTTGTTAGAGCCACAGACAATCACAACCCCCTTATTCTTTTTCAATAGCTTTGCAAATCATTCTTTTTTTTGCACTGTTAATTTAGCAATTACTTTTACTCTCTAATTGGCAGAAGAGTTGCCCATCATTATGTTAACAAAAAGATAAAGTACGGTCCACGGAACAATAATTCTTAACATGCTTAAAGCTATTTCTGTAACTTGTGTTCTCTCATCTCATGCTTTATCTTGATACCAATTTAGTTGCGATTTCGAAACTGGGAGTTTTAATATGGAGTGATGGTTTGGCCCTAACATTTTTCATACTGTACAAAAACCAGATATTAAAGACCGGATTCTTCCATGCTGATCCACATCCTGGAAACCTTGCTATAGACAAGGATAGCTCTCTAATCTATTATGATTTTGGAATGATGGGTGAAATAAAATCATTCACTCGAGAGAGATTACTCTCCTTGTTCTATTCTGTGTATGAGAAGGATGCAAACAAGGTACTTTAATCTTTTTATGATCATGATATGCCATTTTTGTTTGCATGTTTACTCAGCTCTTTCCAATGAATAATATTGTAAATTTCAAGATTTAACTCTCCACAATATTCAGCCTGCCTTAATGAGCTCTATTGTACAGGTTATGAAAGCCCTAATTGATCTTGAAGCTCTCCAGCCGACTGGAGATCTCTCGCCGGTTTGTATAACATACTATTCCATGTGTAAGAACATCATGAAATCAGTTTTATGTAATGTATATTTTTTATTTTGGTGGTGTAGGTTAGGAGGTCCATACAATATTTCTTGGACAATCTGCTGAGCCAGACACCAGATCAACAACAGACTCTGGCTGCGATTGGAGAGGTTGCATGTCCTAACGTACACTTTGTTGGGAATTGATTCTAATATGCAAAACCAAGCTATAACTTCTTTTTTTACATTTTCTCTCTCCAGGACTTGTTTGCGATAGCACAAGATCAACCTTTCCGTTTTCCATCCACGTTTACATTTGTCATAAGGGCATTCTCTACTCTTGAAGGTTCTCCATCTTTTGCACCTTATATGCATTTCTTGCTTATTATGCATTTTTATATGCATTTCTTCTAGTCAACATATGAACAGATGATCAATAGTTGTTCTAGCCATGGAAGTGACACAAAATACTACTATCTAATTATGCATTTATTATCCATGTGATCTGCTGTAGGAGATTGCGCGCTAAATATTTACGGATTAACCCCATGACTGTTCTTTTGCAGGCATTGGATACACATTAGACCCAGATTTTTCATTTGTCAAAGTCGCAGCACCTTATGCACAGGTTAGCATTATACTGGCACCTTATGCACAGGTTAGCATTATATGTATACTGTTGCTATACCCCTGTGAATATTCAGTACTTATGTTTCTATGTTTTCTCAGATTTATCCTTTTGATTCATGTATTATCATTGGCCTGCTGATATTTCTTTATTGGGTTTCGGATGTCTTAAAAGTTATTTAATTACATGATAAATCATCACCTTCAGTATGCTTTGTGTGATATGCATTTATTTTATCATGCTATCATGGTTTATCTTTTAACTTGCTCTGTATCAGCAGAACTTATTGTTTTCAATATTTCTTTATCCATGCAAACTAATCCCTTCTGAACTACAGGAACTGTTAGACTTGAAACAGAGACGAAGAGCAGGGCCTGAATTAGTCCAGGAGATTAGAAAGCAAGCAAATGATGTATGGATACAACTCTTTCATGGCATAAAATTTTTTATTTTGTCCCCACCCCCTTTTAGACTTCTAGTTGATGCAAATGTTTATTTTCCTCACAAGTCTACTGAACGTTATCACTAATATGTATCTCCATATATGTCAGGCTCGTGATTCTACCATATCAATGCCCTACAGAGTACAACGAATTGAGAATTTTGTAGGGCAGCTCGAGTCTGGTGATCTTAAACTCAGGGTCAGAGTACTTGAGGTACTGCATTGCTATCGAATTGTATTGATTCTTGCATTCTTTCCTTGCTGTGGGGGTTCGATTGTCCATTCCTCCTTTTCTCGCATCACAAGTTACCAATAACACTAAGCTGGTTGTTGCATTGCATCTTATTCTACAATAATGTTTAATAATATCCCTTTTTGTTATGCCATTCCTTTATGTCAAAAAACTTTTGCTTTGGCTTGTTCTCACAACCAGTTACCTATATAGTGTTTTTTTTTTTGGGTGCCTAACTCACATGTTGTCATTGATACTGGCATTTGCAGTCCGAACGGGCGGCTCGGAAAGCTACTGTACTTCAGATGGCGACAATGTATACAGCCTTGGGCGGTACTCTCCTGAACGTTGGAGTCACATTGAATAGTCAAGGGAACCAAATAATCGCGAATGGTTCTTTCATTGGTGCAGGTGGGTTTCTGTTCCTTTCGCATGAATAACTCCGAAAGCAGATTCTCCATTTATGGTGTTATTACTGATATGTAATCCGTGATGTAGAACCAACCTGAACTAAGTATTGTAGTGGCTACTTGTTCTTTAGTGAAGTTAAGCATCATGCTTTTCCTGATTGGTCTGATTCTTTCTCCTTATAAAAATGAGCAGGCATTTTCTTGGCATTACTGATTAGATCGATGCAAAGAGTGAAGAAAATTGACAAATTCGAGACCATGATATGATCTTGTAAATCCGTGAAATCCTGGGAACATTATGTCCTGTATAGGAGCATGGCATGTGACTGTGAAAGCAAGGCAGTATCTTCCCCTGTAAAGATAATACATTAGAGCTCCTCACTTCGTGTTTTGTAGCCCATACATAGTTTAGGAAAGATGCCATTCTTTTTAAAGAATGACTTAGCTTGTCGCACATGTAAATTTATATATACTGTATCATTCTTTAACCCAAAGGGGTAATCATACCACCAGTCAACAAAGCAATAGAATTCTATTTTATGTTTTTTTCTGTTATATTTTAACGAACTTGTTGCACAGTATTTATCATATAACTATTTAACAGCCATTGAAGCTAAACATGGAAGATGCAGCTGAATTATCTTGTCAGGTTGTTGCAAAACTATAGTTTAGCTAGATGAAATATGCAGTTTTCTGTAATATGTAGTTCCGCAATATGGATTTGTGACACGTTCATGCGTTACATATGCAGTTTTGATAATTCTTAAATATGTAGTTTTGGAATCCATGAGACACTAACTTTAGTTCCAAGATCATGTAATATGTACCCTTTCCCTCTTATCCCAGAACAACACATACTTTACAATTTATCAGAAAAGTACATTTTTGGCATACCATAGAAAATCAAAATTGTCACAATGTGTCATGATATCTAGCATTTAAAACAGTTTGTGATTTAGAATTCTCCCCTTTTGTGAAATAAAAGTAGAAAGCATGATATATTTTATTGACCCTGTTGCATAACTTATATTATTAAGGGAGTTTTGAGGCATTTCTCTTTAGTTATACATGATTACAAAAAAGGTGTTTGGATCGTTATCCATGAATGTTTTATCATATTTGAGAAAGAAATTGAACAAAGGCTCTTCAAAATATTTTCCATTGGACATCGAATATCCAATCTGGCATTTGTAGTGTGGCTCTTCAAAAATATGGTCAACGATCATCCTCTTTCAAAGATCGTCCAATTTTGCTCTCCTTCGGCGCCATGACGGTGCTGCAGCCCCGTATTTGCCTCTGGTAATGTTTGGTAAACTCGCCTTGAGACACTAAGGTGGTTTACAACCAGGCTGGGCGAGGTAGGAGGACGTGGACGTGGTTGAATGTTATTTCACGAGACCTTGTGCAAAAGACGAGTACTTCAGAGTCCACCAGAAAAGGTATATTGGTTCGCATCTCTATATTGATCCGTGGCGCTTCCGTGAAGTTTATTTTGTCTCTTTCAAAGCTGAATGGATGACTGAATCTGTTGAAGCATCATTTGATATTTGGATTATGCATAATGCGTGATTATGGATTATGCAATGATCTATGAGGAAATGAAAGGTTGAGATAATATGATGGATAAATGAACGGAAGGGTGCAAATTTATCCCCTCGTTTCTATGTTTGCGCTGCTTTTTACCTCCAGCTGAGACTGACTCTACCAAGGAAGATGCATTTTGGAAAGGCAAAGGAATAATTGCATCTTGTGTACAGTAAACATAAGAGACAGTTTGTTTTATTGCTCCAACAACATTGGCAGATTCTAGAGCAAATGGACATTGGCTTCCCGCTTCGTGCTCCACCGCCTCTGCGCCTCCAGGGTCGCTGAGGTGCTGTCCCGCGCCGCCGCCGCTTGCCCCGTCGTCCTCTATTCACCCCCGTTCAGCCATGACGAGGCGCGACGAGGGATGCTTGACAGACGGTGGTGCGGCGGGGGCCTCTTCTCGACCACGCGCGGGTGCGGCCCTGGCGGAGCAAGGCGAGGCGGGATGGCGGCGGCTGTCATTTGAGCGCTGCCTCAGATGCGTTTACATCTCCTCTTTCCTCAAGGCAAAACGACTCATGCTTTGCCTCTTCTGTTGGATCTGGGTTTGCGGTGTGTAGTGTCCATCGAAGAGGCATTTTGCATTTGCATATCCTGTGCAGCAGTCTCTCTCTCTCTCTCTCTTTTTTTTGGAGCATAATCCTTTGCAGCAGTCGTTGGAGCAAGTCTGAAGAGCGTCGTGCGGCCGGGCCATACTGGGCCGCACCGAACTTAAGAAAGAGGATCTCGTTCTTCACCAACCCGACTCCGGTTCCAAGAACCACCGCTCCGCCCAAGCTTCGCGCGCCGAGGACGCTCCCGATCCAGATCCAGGTACCCCTCCTTCCTTCCTCCCTTCCACCGCAACTGAGGGGCACCTTTCTTCCTCCACCCGCCGTCGTCCTCGCCCGCACTCGGGCTTGAGTTGATCCTTTCTTCTCCTGGTCAGGATGCCGTAGCTTTCTTGGACGGATTTCTCATTTTGTCTTGCAAACTCTTTTTCTTCTTCTTCTTTGCTGCTTGTGAGCTCAGTTGAAATCCAAACATTTCTTTCGGGGATCATACGCCTACCAGTCCAGTTTTTGTGGATCTGTTTTCTTGAGCCTTGAAAGCTGAGTGATCTTACTCTTTCGTTTGTGTGTATTCTGTCGCAGCAAGAAAGCATAGGAGAGAGAGACAGGGGAGGACGACGCGACATGGCTGATTTCTCCAAGGTGGGGAGCTGATTCGTTAACTTTGTATAGCCGTTAGCATTTCCTGTTGTTTATGCTTTAATAATTTTGCCTGGCAATTAAAATTGCAAAATGATTGCTTTGCTTTTACCTGATAATTATACTTGCAATGTACTGACTGCGGGGTAAGTGGAGATGACGCTGGCTGAAACCTGTATTAGATCTGTTCCCCTTTGATTCATTTGTCCATCCATCGAAGACTAGATTACTTCTGATTTTTGTAACAAGACGTGGAAGCTTCTCCACTTTAACAAAATCAAAAAAAAAAAAAGAATAGGAGAAATCGTTCTTTATATGGATGTTAAGCTTGTCTAGCATATTATTTACACCGCGCCAAGGAGCTTGAACATTTGATCAGCACAAAGTTAGGGCAAATGAACTGGAAGTATTTTGATGCCATGTTGGGTCCAGTTATGGTGAAATGATGTTGTGATATTTTTTGAGGAGAAAGTTGGTGGTAAATCCACTTATGGTGTATAGTCATCATGATCCACCTGAAAACAATGAGTTGACTGTAAATGTCTTGTGACAACATTGCAAGTTGAGTTTGTTTTCTAGTAGCATCATCAACTTATATTGCACAGTTTATGACACTGTTATGGCACATACAGTTGCTACTGTTGTTTCATGAGGGTATTCAGAATATATTAATCATTTCTTGTGCGGATTTACAATGTACTAATCACTCCGTGTACTTTAGGGGAAATACCTACCATATGGCAGAATGGTTCATTTCGTTCATTTATCTTAAAATTTAGGATTTACTGTATTCAAGTTATATGATGTCTTGAACCGTCGGCCAGTCATGGAGGAAAACCACAATTTATATTCTTGTTTCTATGAAATGTACAATCTTTGCATAGGTGCATTTATATAATCCATTTCAAACTCATGATGACTATTACTCCACCAATAGATGTATTTGGGGTGTTAATAATATTGGCTGCCTTTGGTAATCTTCTATTCTTCATTTACTATTTAACATACTAAACCATGCCCCCCCCCAAAAAAAAACCTAAACCATGTTTGGTTTCACGTGATTATCCCTTTTTTTTACCTGAAAATTACAGTGCCAGTTCCAGTTGATGAATATGAAACTCCAGCTTGCTTAATCCTGTCAGGAAGCTAATGTGATGATCTGTTTATGCAGGAATCATGTCCTTCTGTGAAAAATATTTTGCTTCTGGATTCTGAAGGGAAGCGTGTTGCTGTGAAGTACTTCTCGGATGATTGGCCTTCGAATTCATCAAAATTGGCCTATGAAAAATCTGTCTTCAATAAAACTCTAAAGACAAATGCACGCACAGAAGGTTTATTCATTCTTTGAACTGTTTCATGCAAAATCTTTCATAAATATAACTGAAACAAGGCTTAGAGTTCTAAACAATGTAGTTGCTTTTATCACTCGTAAAATCTGGTAATCACACATGTGCCTGTTCAATCTTAAGTTACCCACTTAGTGACATTCTGCCAGTTCCCACTGTGTTATGGCCCTTGAATTGATCGTTCAATTAAACAACAGATTTGGATCAGACCATTTCCTTATATCCTGCATGCATATCATCCTCTTTTTTGAGTCTCATTTGAAAAATTGCCCACTCACCTTATTGTTTTGCCAATTTGGCCTATCTGATCGATATCTTTGAGTTTGCAAAACATGATATTAGTTGCCTTGATGCAGCCTTTTTTTTTCATTTACATTTTGAGCTATTGAATGACACTTCATATTTAAACTATCTGCACTAGATTTATGATTAATGTTAATTTAGTTTCTCCTTTGACAAACTCTTGGGCACGAGAGGGTGTCTGCAACTAAAAGTTAGATCCGCCTCTGATGCCTATGTTTGATTCTTTGCAGCCGAGATAACACTGTTTGATGGTTATATTGTTGTTTACAAGTTTGTACATGACCTTCACTTTTTCGTCACTGCTGGAGATGATGAGAATGAACTCATCATTGCAAATGTACTGCAAGGTTTTGCTGACTCTGTTGGTCTTCTACTCAGGTAGCCTTCAGTTATTGCTACATAAACAGTTGTTTCATTAATAGTTTGTTTAAAGAGCCATTTACTGTGCTTTAGGGGTGACGTTGAGAAGCGGACTGCACTCGAGAACTTGGACTTGATACTTCTCTGCATTGATGAAATTGTAGATGGAGGGTAACAATATCTTGTGACTTGCTAATTATTGTTTATCTTCTATTGCTTACTGTAATGTCCTGTGTATAGTGGGCTTCTCACACATGCTGCTACATATTTATGTTAGAAAGTTCTGTCATTGCATTATTTTTATTTAAAAAGGAACTATAGGGTCATACGGCTACCTGTTTCACTGTATTTTATTCTTATGAACTACTGTTGATGAGGCAAACTTTGGCTTAACCGTTCCCAGATCAAGTGACTGATGTAGCATAAATTTACATCAGTCAGTTTAGACTATTAGTTTGTTATTCCAAAACCGCCTGATATTTGACACTAACGCAACTCATAGTAATGCAAAAGATTAAGTGGCACTGATTGGTTCCATGTTAGTGCTGCTGTTTGAAGAAATGGTTGCGTTGAGACATGTTTTTGGATATATTCTGTGTCAGACATGTTTGCTTTTGGTTATGTGTTAGACTTCTGCTAACTGGACCAGTAATCTTTGTTGTTTCTGAAGCAGTAGCTAGTAGCTAGCCAGTTACAATCTACGGTTAGTGATCATGAACTGAAACAATTTTGGTTTTCTTTTCTTCTTGCAGCATAATCCTGGAGACAGATGCACACAACATTGCCGGAAAGGTCGCAACCAATGCTGTCGATGGTTCTGTTCCCTTCTCTGAGCAGGTAATTTCTTAAACCACCGTATATCCCATTTCTCATAGTTTTCATGCATCTCATGATTTCTTTGACATGTTCTGCCCAGACAATATCTCAGGCTCTTGCCACAGCTCGGGAGCACTTTGCAAGATCTCTTCTCAAATGATCAACCAGCATTCTTTTACACTTATAACCTCCGTATTAAAGGTTGTGCTACTGTATGTGGGATCTAGTAGCTGTTACTCATCCTAAAGTGCAATGTTGACAGATAACATAGTCCGAGTTCTCATATTGGCATCCGGGATTGTCAAAATGCAACTTTTTGACCAGTGATCTTTCTCATCTGACGTTTTAAAGTAAAGATAAAATAAAAAGGTGTGATTGGCTGAGGTGTGATTTTCATCAGAAAATAGTTGTAGCAACGTTTTCTTTCATGATCATTCTCCCCGGAATGGATCCTGTACCGTTAAAACTTAAAAGGGAAATGGTACGAGAGTTTTGCTATTTCTCTGTTAGAACTGATAGTTGTGAAGTTTTGTTGCTCATAGAACTGACAACAAACTAATGACCTCATTACTTTAAAAAAAAAACTAATGACCTAATGGGGAAAACCATTGCACTCCTTAAGTGTTTGCACCCGTTTTTGAAACACCATGAATGGTGGGAACTGTTGAACTGGACATGATCGTTTTCAAAGGAGGAAGGCTAAAATTCACTCAAGGTGAAACACACCACTCCAGCACCCGAATTTTTCTTCCCCTCCGTCTTCAGCTCTGGCGACCAAATCCAAATGACCTTCTTCCCTGACTTTGGCAGCATTCCGACGAGGTTAGGTTTAGAAGAGGGGGGGGGGGGGGGGGGGGGGGGGGGGG
>LAPY01001503.1:66093-77485 GCA_000970635.1 Eragrostis tef
TGCCCGACAGCTTCCGCAGCGCGCCTGATCCATCCACTGACCGCGCCTCTCGTGGAGGGGATGGGCACCGCAGGAGGCTGGCGTTGGGGCTCGCCATATCCTTGCCCATCGCGTTTCTCGGCGCACTCATGGTGTTTGTGGTAATGTTTCTGAAGAAGTGGAGGGGGGGTCTTCCTGCTGCTGGCCTTACCGATGGAGTTGGGGCGAAGGCAGCTGCGGGCGGGCCGAGGCAGTTCATGTACGAAGACCTCCTCTCGGCTACAAAAGGGTTTGATCCGTCTATGGTGGTAGGCAGCGGTGGCTTCGGAACGGTGTACAAGGCAGTGTGCCCGCGCTCCGGAGTCACGTACGCGGTAAAGAGGTCAGGCAGTCCCGGGAGAGCTACAAGGAGTTCAGCGCTGAGCTCACCATAATCGCCGACCTGAAGCACCCCAATCTGGTTCAGCTTCAAGGCTGGTGCGCAGAGAGGGACGAGCTGCTGCTTATCTACGAGTTCATGTCGAATGGCAGCTTGGATGAGGCTCTGCACCCTTGTTTAGGCGCACAGCGTTGTGTCGCTCTCAATTGGTCTCGGCGGTACAATGTGGCTGTTGGCATCGCCTCCGCGGTGGCGTACCTGCATGAAGAACATGAGAAGCAGGTGATCCACAGGGATATAAAGAGCAGTAACATACTTCTTGACTCGTCTTTCGCTCCGAGGTTGGGAGATTTTGGGCTTGCAAGGCTAAAGGATCCTAACACAAGCCCTCAATCGACCCTGGCGGCAGGGACTGTTGGTTACCTTGCACCTGAGTATCTTCAGATGGGCAAAGCCACAGAAAAGAGTGATGTGTACAGCTATGGGGTTGTGCTGCTGGAGATCTGCACAGGCAAGCGGCCAATAGAGAGAGAAGCACCTGACAGTATGAACATGTTGAATGTTGTGGATTGGGTTTGGAATCTGCACTCGAAAGGCAAGCTCTTGGATGCGGCGGATGCACACCTCAATGGGGAGTATGACACCAAGCAAATGACGCGGCTGCTTCTCCTAGGTTTGAGCTGTGTAAATCCGTTTTCCGAGGAGAGACCTTTCATGAGGACAGTTCTAGGCATACTGGAGGGCAAGAATGAGCTACTTCCTGTTCCAAGAAAGAAGCCGTTGCTTGTGTTTGTTTCCAACGCACCTATTGATCTTGAGGGGATAGTTTCGGAGTGCAATCAGAGTACAGTTTCAAGTGATCTGTATGAACTGAAAATCGACATAAACTAGGTAACAAACTTTCTGGAACAGTATGATCTGCATTGTTTTTTTGTGAAATCTCTGTCCTACTCCAATTAGGAAATGATCTCTAGTTACTGTCTGTTCTCGTATTAGTTCTGGTAGAGGAACAGAGCTTCTCCATTTACATCGCATAATATAGTAGTCCGATAATTCCTCTCATATCTCTCAGCAATCTGACCAAAACTGAAGTTCTGTGAATTGCGGAAACCTGTTCCTATAGGTTAGAGGCGAAGGCAATTTTTGATGGTGCTATAAAACAAACATAATTTGTATTAGCAATAATGAAGATATATGATCAACTTACCTTTTATCACTGACGATTTTGAAGAGCGAATCTTTCACATTTCGTTGTTGAAAGGAAACTTTTCATAAAAGAAATTGAAATGAATCTTTCATATTTAGTTAACTTCTGAGAAATATATCTGTCTTGGTTATAGCATTATCTGATGTAATGTCTTATGTTTATTTGGATGCTCTATAATGGTTATTTCAAAATAAAGAAAACCTTAAAGTACATTGAGCTCTATAGTCTATAATGAGTTTTTCCTGGCATATGTTTTAGTGTTAACTTTAAGCTTTCCTGAGCTTGAATTATCAGAGATAAATATGAATAAATAAACTTGACGAAGTTGATGGACTCCAACCTGCACATGGTAGGGCGAAACAAGCTTTGTTCCTCTTTAGCTTGTTTTATCATATACATGTAACTTTATAATTGGGTCTGTTTGTCCGAAAAACTGCTATAGTGGTAATGAATTTCATGGCCATTGGTCCCTTCCATTTGATGTTCTTATTTCCTACACCAAAGTATCAGTTATGCTTATATGTTTTGGAGTAATCTCGAAGTCCATAAATCTTGAACTTTGGATCGACAGGTAGCTGTTGAGAAGCCTACTCGTGAAGAACACTGATAGTTTGTGAGGTTTGTAGATGATCCTATCCAGATATAAATCCTACTCTCAAGTGAAATATGATGTCAGTTGACTACTTCCTATCAGTTCTTATGAAGGCTAACACCATAACTCGCTTGACGTCGAAGGAACAAGATATATCGTCAGCAAAATATTGAGTTCCCTAATCCCAGGCCACATGTTTGTAACACTGAGCAGTAAACTCAGTTGCTCATTTGTGAAAACTGTCGGTGGGAAAAAAATTGACCTATTGCTATAGTTTCTGTTTTGCTACCTTACCAAACTACTGATTATCTGCACTTACAATTTTGAGTATTGATTATCTGCCCGTATCTTGATGCCCTCAGCCCCTCACGATCTAGATTTTCTACTTCCCTACAATCCTACTACCTACAGTATAGATTTCTGTGGTAAACCTCTTAACGCAATGAATTCAAAGGTTTGTATGCCTGGTCGTAAAATAAGTACAGCTCACATCACATGTCGGTCCTTTGTATCAAAGGTATCAGTAACTTGTAAGGTTCGATACTCAACTAATTGCTATTTGTACTCAACTGGCTGAGACCTCAGTCCTTATTATCTCTTTTATTTACTCTCTTGATAGTTCAGAACCATGACTTTATGCATTGTTTTTTGTGAAATCTCTGTCCTACTCCAATTAGGAAATGATCTCTAGTTACTGTCTGTTCTCGTATTAGTTCTGGTAGAGGAACAGAGCTTCTCCATTTACATCGCATAATATAGTAGTCCGATAATTCCTCTCATATCTCTCAGCAATCTGACCAAAACTGAAGTTCTGTGAATTGCGGAAACCTGTTCCTATAGGTTAGAGGCGAAGGCAATTTTTGATGGTGCTATAAAACAAACATAATTTGTATTAGCAATATGAAGATATGATTAACTTACAAGTTACCATTGATGATTTTGACGAGTGAATCTTTCATATTTAGATTTTGAAAGGAAACTTTTCAAAACAGAAATTGAAAGGAATCTTTCATATTTAGTTAAACTTCTGAGAATTCTTAAGCAACAGACAGAAGAGGTGGTAGCTATTGTGCACTTGCAATACCGTCGTTGGTAATACTGCTGCGTGGAGTGCATTTTATGATGATATCCTTGTCTTGCCAATAGCATATTCTGATGTAAT
The DNA here is from genome assembly GCA_000970635.1 of Eragrostis tef. Classification (NCBI taxonomy): domain Eukaryota; kingdom Viridiplantae; phylum Streptophyta; class Magnoliopsida; order Poales; family Poaceae; genus Eragrostis; species Eragrostis tef. Next base: position 69,413 of record LAPY01001503.1, read on the forward strand.
GTGTTATTTTCATTTGGATGCTCTATAATGATTATTTCAAAATAAAGAAGACCTTAAAGTACATTGAGCTCTATAATGAGTTCTTCCTGGCATATGTTTTAGCGTCAATACTTTAACTTTAAGCTTTCCTGAGCTTGAATTATCAGATATAAATACATATATACAAAAAACTTAACGAAGTTGATGGACTCCAACCTGCACATGGTAGGGGTGTATTAGTGTAGATCCATACTTCCATCCCCGACCCAACCAAAACAAGCTTTGTTCCTCTTTAGCTTGTTTTATCATATACATGTAACTTTATAATTGGTTCTGTTTGTTAAAAAAACTGATATAGTGGTAGCAAATTTCATGGCCCTTGGTCCCTTCCATTTGATGTTCTTATTTCGTACACAAAGTATCAGTTATGCTAATATGTTTTGGAATCTAAGTCTGTAAATATTGAACTTTGAATCCACAGGTAACTGTTGAGAGGCCTACTCATGTGAAGAATGCTGATAGTTTGTGAAGTTTGTAGATGATCCAATCCAGATGTAAATCCTACTCTCTAGTGAAATATGCTGTCAGTTCTTATAAAGGCTAACACCGTAACTCGCTTGACATCGAAGGAACAAGATATATCGTCAGCGAAATATTGAGTGCCCTAACCCCAGGCCACATGTTTGTAACACTCAGCAGTAAACCCAGTTGCTCATTTGTGAAAACTATCGTTGCTTAGTCTTTTGGAAAAATTTGGACCTCTTGCTATAGTTTCTGTTTTGCTACCTTACCAAACTACTGATTATCTGCACTTACAATTTTGAGTATTGATTATCTGCCCGTATCTTGATGCCCTCAGCCCCTCACGATCTAGATTTTCTACTTCCCTACAATCCTACTACCTACAGTATAGATTTCTGTGGTAAACCTCTTAACGCAATGAATTCAAAGGTTTGTATGCCTGGTCGTAAAATAAGTACAGCTCACATCACATGTCGGTCCTTTGTATCAAAGGTATCAGTAACTTGTAAGGTTCGATACTCAACTAATTGCTATTTGTACTCAACTGGCTGAGACCTCAGTCCTTATTATCTCTTTTATTTACTCTCCCATTGGAGGTACTTGCTTCTACAGATAATTAGAGCGAAAACGAGGGTTTCTGAACGGACACACGAATTGGAGAAACGCACGCTAGCAACGTGCTTCTCTGACTTTCAATTGCCTTGGAGCAGTGGCGGGATGCTCTTCTCGTTCCTAAAGTAGTCAGTCGGATCCACCACTCCCTTCACCGCCGCGAGCCTCTGGAAGTTGGCGCCGAAATACTTCTCGCCCCACACCTTGCCGCTGTCGAACGTGCTGACGTCGTTCACCACCAAATTTTCGGCGATGTCCAGGTCCCTGTAGCTCACGTACGCCTCCCTCGGGCTCTTGGTCACGTACTGCCCCATGAAGTCGTAAAAGTTGCTGATCCAGCTCTTCGCCGCCGAGCCGTCGTCGTAGTAGAGCTCTTCGCGATGGCGTAGTAGAGCTCGCCGACGGCCGTTGGCGCCCCCCCCCCCCCCCCTGAGCTTGGCGAGGTCGACCACCCCGAACACCTCCTCCGGCCGCTCCGACCGGTAAGACAGGCCCTCGTAGTCGTGCCCGCCGCTGCGCGCGCGTAGGCGGACGCCGTTCACGCGGCCGACGCAAATCGGCTTCACCGTGGTGTTGGTGAGGAACCTGGGGTTCCGGATGGTGGACGCCAGCACATCGGTGAAGTTACTGGAGCCCGGCGTGAAGATGGTCTCGCTGGGTATCTTCTCCGAGAGGCATTGGAGGAAGCCATCAGAGGTGGCTGAGGATGGAGCAGAGAGGTAACAAGTGGAGAGGCTAAGAGCGAGCGCTAGTGGCAAGCACCTGAACAGTGCCATATTTGCTAATACTTGCAATGGCGATGCTTAGTATATAATACACAGCGCGCTTGTTGCATTGCTCAGGGTCTCTAAGCTACTTATATACTAGTAAAATGTATCTGCCGATATATGGATGTAGTGACGTGGAAGACGCGTTTGCGAGTTCTGAGTCACGGCTCGTGACTCCAGGATTCGTGCCGATTAGTATTAGTTAATTAGTCCCGGTCAACCATTCCGAAGGTCGCAAGGGACCCCGTCAGAGACAATGTGATGTCTGGTTAGGTTAAGCTTACATGACATGAATTTACATGCACGAAGTACGTACAAGAGTAAATATAAAGTCTCGATTAATTAGCCACTCAATTAAGCATCCTGTCGCTCATGACACCTCGATCATCACGTCGACGAAAGCCGGTGTTAATTAGGTCTGATCTTGAGATTCGATTGAGATCTTAAATCAGAACTCATAGAGTTGCGTCTTGTGTTTCAGAGTGCACACTCTTGTTGCAGGTTTAATACACAGGGGTACCACATCTGTCCCATAAAAAAATGTAATTTTAGTTTGTCCTAAGTCAAACTATTTGATGAAAAGGAATATATTTTCGTTAGTTTTATCATGGAATATATTTTTTCATATTATGTATATTTAGTGTCATAATTATTAATACTATTTCCTATTAATTTGGTCAAATAAGACAATTTGACTTAGGATAAAATTAGAATGCCATTTTTGTGAGATAGAGTATAGTATTTTATATACTTTGTATCCGTCCAAAGAAATCTACCTGTTCAAGATCCTAGCATTAAACTACGAGGACATGGGGACGCGAGATACATAGTACTATAGGTAAAAGGTCATTAGTCTTTTGTAGAAAGATTAGATGAGCTACGATGGAGCCCACATCCCTCAGCATAAAAAAAGGATGGAGCCCACATCTCTCTGTTTTTTCTTCCCTCTCAGTCTCACTCATGGCGCCACGCACTCCACCCCTCCGGCCGCCAGCGCCTCCTCCTTCCGTCGCCCTAGTCCTCTTTCTCCTCCTCGTCGCACCCCCCCCGCAACGTCACCCTCCTCGGCGGTGCTTCGGTCCGCGACGCGTTGGTCTCCCTCCCGCTGCCCTCCTCCCACGCGCTCTTCCCGTTCCCGCCCAAGCCCGTAATCTTGAATATTGGATCCGCAGGTAACTGTTGTTGAGAGGGCTACTCATGTTAAGAACACTGACAGTTTGTGAACTTGTGGATGATCCTTTCCATATGTAAATCCTGGTCTCCAAGTGAAATATGCTGTCAGTTGAATAGTTTCTATCAGTTCTTATAAAGGCCAACACCATAACTCGCTTGACGTCGAATGAACAAGATGTATCTTCAGCGAAATATTGAGTCATTGGAGTGCCCTATCCCCAGGCCACATATTTGTAACACTGAGCAGTAAACTCAGTTGCTCATTTCTGAAAACTATCGGTGCTTAGTCTTTTGGAAAAATTTGGACCTCTTGCTATAGTTTCTGTTTTGCTACCTTACCAAAGTACTGATTATCTGCACTTAAAATTTCGATTATTGATTATCTGCCCCTGTGTCTTGATGCCCTCAGCACACGATCTGGATTTTCGACTTCCTACAATCCTACTACCTACAGTATAGATTCTGTGGTAAACCTCTTAACGCAATGAATTCAAAGGTTTGTATGCTTGGTCGTAAAATAAGTACAGCTGTATCAAGGCCATGGTATCAGTCACTTGTAAGGTTTGATGCAGCCAGCTGCATCAATGATGCTCAACTAATTGCTATTTGTGTTCAACTGGCTGAAACTTCAGTCCTTAATATCTCTTGAGTGAAATGCACCAGGGATCCTTAAACTATTCAAGGATTTCCATCCAGGTTCAGCAACTTTCAAAACGTCCATCTAGGTCCAAGATCTATTTAAGTTGCTAACATCAGGTCCATACCCCTCCTAGTAGTTAAATTGCGCTGACGTGGTAATGATAATATGACATAATTTTACAGACAGCCCCTCCTACTCTCTCTCATTCTTGCTTTCTTGTCCCTGCCACCCATCTCACCTGACTATGCACCTGGGCAACGCTGTGTGAGAGGCTCATCACACACGCGATGCGAGAGGCGCGATGGGCAAGTTGCTCGGTCACTACGGTGAGAGAACGACAGGCGACAGCGATGGTCGCAGTGGCGAGCTGGTCAGCATCCTCGGCCAGGTCTGTGCTTGAGGGAGACGAGCTAGCCAAGCTTGATTCGCGCAAGAAGAAGCCCAATCCAGCGTGGGAATGCAAGTACATGACTTTGCGCAGCAACTTTGAGTTTTTTTTGCAGGTGTGGACGGTGGGAGATGACCGAGCTCGACATCGTGCCGGCACCGGCCGGCGCCGACAGCCCAGTGGGTCTGTGCTTGAGGGAGACGAGCTAGCCAAGCTTGATTCGCGCAAGAAGAAGCCCAATCCAGCGTGGGAATGCAAGTACATGACTTTGCGCAGCAACTTTGAGTTTTTTTTGCAGGTGTGGACGGTGGGAGATGACCGAGCTCGACATCGTGCCGGCACCGGCCGGCGCCGACAGCCAAGTGGCCAAGGTAGCGAGAATGAGAGAGAACTAGAGGAGCTATCTGTAAACTTATGCCATGTTATCATTGCCACATCAGCACAATTTAGCTACCAGGAGAGGTATGGACCTAATGTTAACAACTTAAATAGATCCTGGACTTAGATGGACGTTTTAAAAGTTGCTAGACCTGGATGGGATCCTTAAATAGTTTAAGGACCCATGGTGCATTTCACTCATATCTCTTTTACTCTCCCATTGGAACTACTTGCTTTGGCATCATCTACAGATAATAAGGGCGAAAATGAGGGTTTCTGGTTGCCAGTAATTCAGCATATTCTTATAATGATACACTGTCAGCAAGTGATAAATGGGGGCATTATATGATTTAAAAATGTGTTACAATTAGTATTTGCATGCCAAAACAAACTTCCTATGTTCTGCTTCGATCCATCAAAGCTTGCGCCAAATAAAGCATGCCATTTGCTACGTTGTATTTTGACAAATACGTCAACCGGGAATCTTAATTCTATGCTATGGAACATAACATAAGCCATATGCCTACGTCATTGTCATGTGCCAACTTCAGGCAGCTATTCCAGTGTTAAACCTGCAGGATGCAGATGTTGTCGAACTGCATTTCCTTCTCTTCTTTTACCAGTGGCATCACAATAATGCTTTCCTTGAATTATCCGTTAATGAGATACAGATGAAGAAAACCGTCACTGCATCATCAATTGGTACGAACAAACTTGTTATACTAAATTATTTTAAATTTCACTTGTCCATTTTCTAGACATACATCTTGATCCTGCTGGTACAAACTAATATAAATTCAGAGCCAACTGGTCCCGTCAATGAAACAATCAAATAATTGATTGTTAATCCTACATGTACACATCAATAATCTTACAACATGAAGGGCTAACGCTTCTCATGTACAGCAACTCATATGAAAGTACAATCAACAGGCTCTCTTTGCATCAGGTATATTTAATTGCTGGGCAAATCTGCCGTCAGATAAGAAGAGGTTGGCGGATAAAAACCAAGCATACCATCTGTAATGATACGTCATGTTGCCGGATTACATTAGCAGCACACCTTCGCGAGGGGCTGACATTCACAAAATTTCATGGTCGGCTCGCATGTTGAATCGACTACAGCAACTTATTGGTCAGTAATCCATTATCAGGTCAGTGAACCTCTATAAGGTTGTTCTATGTACCTCTTTTCTCAGCGCCCTATTCATCATCTCTTGCTGTAGCAGAAGTTCCAGATTTTTTGTTCCTAGTAATTTTGCTTGCAGGGAAGTGAAGTCGTGCGTACAGCGGTCTTGGTGCTCTTGATTTCCTATCGAAGCCCCTTACACACACAAATCCTGCAGATATGAAGAGAAATATAAACATCTATTTATACAAGTGAAAATATTAATGGTATCATATAATAAAGCAAAAGATGCTCCATGAATAGCAATCTAACAGATTACAGCTTACTCCTATAATTTGTCAGGATAAATCAACGCCGCCACACTATATCTTTCTAAGAAAAAACTGTACAAACCATGACACATTAGAATGCGTGTTTGAGGGAGCCAGCCCACAACTAAACACATTGGTTCGACAGTTCGGTGATGAACATCATCTCTGGTGTCTCGGTGCAGCAGTAGGATACCCTGGTCTAGGTGCACGAGGCCTGCAAGCTCTTGGTCTAGGTGCAGCAGTAGGATAGCTTGGTATGGTGCTTTCAGGTCAAGTCCTACCCTCACGTGTGTTTTATTTAGTTTTAGCTTTTTGATGTATCACAAGTTCACAACCCCTCAGAGCTCGGTCCGGAGTGAGGTGGTGAAGCATGAAAGGGAACGGTCTCTTAATACAAAGATGCACACCTGCGTATTCGAGAAAAAAATGATGTGGCACATCAAGTCCTGATTCAGTCCGAATTTGTCAGGATACAACAACACTGCCACACTTATGTGTGTTTGCCTCCATCATGAACATTCTATGCCTACCATATCTTTCTTAGAAAAGCTGCACAAACCATGATGTGGCATGTAAATATGAGAAGCTGATCGAGTCATGATTCAGTCTGATACGCAGGAGTTTGGTTAGTAATGGCTTTGTAAGCAAATTTTACCATATATCCCATTGCTCCTATGCAATATATTGTTGTGTAGATTACCAGAAAGTAAATTAAAACTGAGATATTTTTCCCTAACATCAGAATTTTAATGCCAGCTCCAACATCGACTCTTGCCACAACAAAGTTTTACTTTTTCATCCGTTCAAGATTATATGAAATTATCCCATGCAGATTATTAGCACACTCGTAAGATAAATTTCAGGACAATGCAGTTTTATAGCCTTCACATGCGTATCTTTGGGAAACACTCATAAACAAATACACGTGTGAGCAGTTTTTATATCACACTAGCAGCACATGGCAAGTACAAATGGAGATAAGATCATGTCAACTACTAAAATTTATAGACATCCAACAAAATTACTAGAACAAGAAAAAAATTAAATACATGAAAAATAAATAAATGACATTTTGTCCATTCATCGTGAACAAGATACAATATTTTTCTTGAAAAAAATGATGTGTCACTACTAATTCATAAATTGCAAAAAAAAACAACAACTACACTCTATTTAAGTGAACAAATAAATTGCAAAAAAAAATCAGAAAGATTTTTACTGTTTATCTAAGTGAGAAGATATTAGAAAGATAAATACTGTGCCAAGTTATTACTAACAATTTGTCCTTTTCAGTGGATGGTATCTACAAATTTGCTTTCTTCGTTCTGGAAATCACAATACAGTAAAAACAGTTAGATGATTACCTCTCCAAAAGCAATGTTGTATCTCTTCAGTTGATTGACCTGAGCAAAAATATGTAAAGCATAAGGAACCGAGCTCCTCAATGTGGTGATCTTAACAAAAATGGTTCTCCAGTCGAACTGCCAGAATCTATGTCATCATGAGTTAACGTTAAACTCTGACTTGTCCTAATACTGAACCAACTTATACTTATTTTGTGCTATGACAACTAGCGTACCCGATCTTTAGCAGTGAGGGATTCCCAGATAGCTGCCTAATTACCAATATTCCTAGATGGAATTGTTAGGATGCTTTATCTATTTTACGGGAATAGCCTATGCTTGTGATCATGACACAAATTAAGAATTCACATAGAAAAATCAAGTATAATTTGCCACTAGTGTCACTTTTAAATATTTTTCTTTGAAGTGGCATCTTCAAAAAATCTGAGAACCCACTCCCCACAAACTCTTCCTCCCTGTCTCCGATAACCTCACTGTTGCACCGGCCAACCAGCGAGTAGAGAGGATCCATCTATTCTGTTTATTAGGCTTCATGTAAATTAGGATAGTAAATAGTTTCTTCCGATTCTTGTTCTACCAATGTCCCGGATTGTCATCAGTCATCAAACATACTGCTTGCATCTATCTAATTTGGGGCTAAACTCCCAAATCCCTGTTCTTCATACCGCGTTCATCACAGAAAAGTATAATTTCATGCTTTGGCCAATTAAAGTCTCTTCTCTACTTTTGTTCCAAATAAACCGCCCAACCAAAACCCCACTCCTCCCTCACCCCCCCCCCCCCCCCCCCCCCCACCACCTCACTCCCACC
>LAPY01001503.1:78810-90704 GCA_000970635.1 Eragrostis tef
CCCCCCCCCCCCCCCCCCCCCCACCCCCAACACATTCTTAGTCCATGCTGGATTGTTTCAAGTTACTCCGGTCGCAGAATCAGATTTCCCACAGCAGGAAACAGCAGCATGCTTGATGCTGCCAGATTCTGAAATCTTGGTTCCCAATTATTAGGGATGTACCTTTGAATATTGTAGGAATTGAAGTTCCGAAATAAACTGTCCTTTTCGGGAGGTTCCATATCAAGCTCCTCGGAACATCGATTGGGTTCCGACTTGTGTCGTGATCAGCAAATACCTGCATCAAAAATATTTGAAAAGCTAACAGATCTGAGAATAGAACCTTACTTTTTCTGTTAAGCAAATGAACTACAACTACTTTCTATTGTTACCTCATTTACTTGAAAGTATGTCCCGTTAAGTGGGAAGCTTCCCCTCATTGCTGTCCGACATGGTATCTAGGAGTTATCAATCAATGAAGAATGGTTTTGTTAGTATAATTCAGCCACTATCTGGGATTCATGGTCTTGAACAGATTTACAGCTGTTAAACAGTTGGAACCATCCAAATGCTTACTGGAATATAAAACTAAGAGCTATCTAGTAGCTAGTTGTTACGAATAGACATAGGGAACTTGAAGAGCATATCTTTCTTAGGAAAATGTAAAGAAATACCCAAAAAAACATAAGTCCTAGATCGTATGTACAATAAAAAAGCACGAGAATTGTGGAGCACATCTCAAGATATGGAAATTCATCATATGCCACTGAATAAGCACATATTCAGCAACGTACTACTCTTCATTGAGAAGTGGCATATTGTACCCATATCAGAAGGGACGAAACATGTGTGCATAGCAATAATGGCATGGGTAGTTTCTGCATGAGTAACAAGTTAAAATACAGCATCAGAATATTTTTTTAAAAAAAAAAACAGTTTGAACAACTGCTAGAGGACCCTTCACTTAGGCGAATTACAGGATTCTCCATGCCCTTTCCAGCATAAAAGAAAAACCAGAACTGTGGCAGACTACCCCAAAGACACATTCATCTCTGGGCTATAGTGGACAACTGGACAGCAATCAGCTAGTTTATAGGACTCCGGTTCCGTTTGGACATTCAGTTACTGCCTGAATATTTAAAGATGGAACAGATTACATGAATAGTAACTTACCAAAATCGTTGCTCTGACTTTCTGAGCCTGTGCTTCTCGTACACAGTTGCAACTAAAGCATGTGGCACTTTCGCATAGTTTACCACTCTCATGGGAGTTGCAAAAGTTCTTAGGTGCATCAGTTGATTGAGCTGTTTCGCCTATTTTACATTTATAAATGTCACAAATCTCGAACAATAAAAAGCTTAAAACTGATGATATCAGCAATTCTGTGTTTCTTACCTGGAGTCCATATAGAGAGTAGATAAGGACAAGGATCATCCGGCTCTCTTTGGTCAAGCTGTGCATGATAAGCAAATAATCTTCATTATATCGTCAGTTTTTGATTAAAAAATTGTGTGGATCTCTATAATCTGTTATGAACTTACTCCTTCTAGAAGTGGATGCGAGTCCGGCAGTTCGTAGCTGCAAGCAGGTAGAATATAGTAAGTCGACTAATGATCAACATTTCCAATATTAAAGATAATACATCTGCTCTCTCAATGCTACTTGAAATAAATCAGAGGGCACTACAGTTATTATCAATAATAATGGGTTTTTGTTTGAAACAAAGCTATACACTTGGTGCTCTGTCCTTAGGCGGCTGACATTCTTGAGCTTGGGAGTCGGTATAGAAGCAGCTTCAGGAGTTATTGCAACCAATGCCCTTGACATATCAGCATCTTCAATCTCAATGTTATTGGCTTGCATATAATTCTTTAGGTTATGCGTAAACTCCATAAAATTAAGCTTGATAGTAGGGATTTCTTCAGGATCATCAATGAAAGCATCCTCAATTGCATCCTCCTCTCTTATCTCTGCAGCCTCAGGTTCTAGTTCCGGGCTCGCTGGCTCCTCGATGATTGGATTTTTATTGTCCAGAATATGGCCCTGGACATGTGGATTCCACTCAAGTTGACTTACAGGTCCATTATTCATATATGCCTGGTTGCAGTCCTCTTTTTGACCTACTGTCCTAAAATTTAGATATGTATGGTCGCAAGCCTCTGCAGCGACTGGAGTACTGGATGTAACCAAACTCTTTTCTTCAGGTCCAGGAAGAGCGAGCCTTGCACTTCATAAAAGAAAACTTACTATCAACAGACAGTCATCGAAACAAGGAATCAGCTCCAAGTACTAAAGATAGCAATAAATAGCAGTTATCTTTTTTTTCTCCTTTTGGGGAATCATGCACTTAACTACATTATGTGCATCTATTGGCACTGAAACAAATCTCTTTGTCAGAAAGAAACATCAAAGAAAGTACATCCTTTGACAGGGACCTTATAGTTGGTCACTGCCTTCCAGAACTCAGAGAGTTTAGTATTTGTTTTTTAGTCAATTTAGTTTACTTCAGTATAGAAAGTACACATTGCCGAACAATATAACAGATTACAGGGCAGGTTCAACGAAAATGATATTTAATAATGTCTCAAGCTGGTCGATTGCGGCATGCAAAGTTGAGTGAAATTGGAATATTGAAATGATGCTTCAACATATTCAGTCATCCATTCAGCTGGCTTAATAGATTACCTGGCAAATGCACTTGCAAAGTGTTTGCACTCTGCTCGCATTGGGCATGCATTGCAATTCGGCTTACTTTTTGTACAGAAAACCTAAAATGGGAACAGAGAAAAACATATGAGCAAAATACAGTACAGCTGTCACTTGTCACTTTATTATATTCTCATTTTTACCTTTCCAAAAGTTATCATTTGGTAGTGAAGCTCGTACCTGCAAATAATATTGTTAGATACTCCCTGAAAAGAATATGTCAAAAAGAAAATATCTCCCTCAGATTAATTGAACTATTAAAACTCACAACGTCCGTTGATCAAGCTTGCATAATCGAGGCCAGAGGTACTTCTGTATGTTCTCAAGCATTGGATACCTTAAATAATGCATTATCAAATTGCAGTCGTTTGTACAGTATAATTCAAGCCAGCCATTGAGAATAAAGATACCTACAGCTCTAATAGGTGCAACTGAAGAGACTCAGGAAGGGGTTGTATGGGCACCCATCCAAGCCTCACACATATCCTACCAACATTTGTGTCAACCTAAATAATCATCAGATAAAGATAAATGATCCGGAATGACCGAATTAGTTGAAGAAGCGCAGAAAAGGACATACAGGGAAAGCCATGTGATGGAGTGTCAAAAGACGCACACATTCCACACTTTTGAGTCCAAGACCTCTAATGCTTAAGAGATAGTCCCTGAAAGAGACAACAATGAATTTATTTTACATGTGCTTTGGGCGAACATTTTAGCAGCAAACAAACAACACATTATAGCCCATTGCCCTTGTACTATGAAGATATGGCAGTGTTTAGTATTCTTTAGAAATGGTTCCTATAAAGTAACAACAATTAATAAAACTAGGTGGAATTGTGAATAAGAAAACAGGCACCAATAACTGCATTGAAGAGGACGAACTAGGGTGGTCCAGGCATATACATCCCCACCCTCAACCAATTGAGCTTTCCAAGACTTGAAATATAAATATGGGGCAAACAAAAAGAAAGCGTATGTCCCCCCTAGTTTAGTTATAAGTTTCTAGAGTCGGCAAAATGAGGGGAAAGAAGACCAAATCCTCAGGCACCACAACTCCAAGGGGAAAAATAAAAGAACAGCCCGACCCCAGTTGCCAATACATGGCTCTACTTTGCAATCTCCAAAATGCAATTGTGGCAGTTGATACCCAACCCAAGCCCTGCTAAAACCCACACAACCGCACCAATATTCTGCGATCACATACACTGACAAAATTAAAAAAGCATGCCTCAAATAAATATAAAATGACAAGCTTTTTGGCACAAAGTGCAGGGTGGAATTGCACTAACAGGCTCTACTTTATTCTGCATTTCCATTTTCTGTTAACAATGCAGCTGAATTTTTTTCTTCTTTTACACTTTTCTGCAAATATATAAGGTATGATTGCTATAGCGTGCTGGTCACTACGGGCAGCCAATTCAACTCTTCCCATGTTATCACATGAAACTAAGTAAATTTCACCAAAACTACAACTACTTTAGAAAGTACACACACAACTGCAGTTTTGGGGGGCTATCTCGATTCTCGAAGAACTGCATCTATTGACACATGTAAGTAACTGACGTTGTCACAGAATTAAGCGATGTTTATCACATGTAAGGGATTGAGAGCAAAAATCAGTCAAGCAGCCAGGTTGAGCAATATCAATGGGAAAAAAGAAGCACGTAGTAAGATAACACACAATGAAATTCCATTCAACTACCCAATAAACTACAGCAGATCATGATTGAAACAAATTTTTGAGGTGCTGCTTAGTTAATTTCACACAGAAAAGCAGCGATGGAGGGCAACTTAGGAACTTACAGTATCAGAAAGTGCAAAATGAATGTTAATCTACAAACATTTAATCCAGCTTACTTTGCTTTGTCAGGTTCAACATAGCGCAACCATTCAAGATCAATGCTCTCATGGTCTCTCACCAATCGGTTCAGAAAGTCCTATGAGAGAATGTGCTTAGAATTTTGACAAGTAGGGAATTCTAATGAATTGTAACCATTGTTTGTAACCGAACTGCTTTATTCCACAAGGACATACTTACTTTTATCCGTTCTGCCAGCATGTTATTCATTCCTCGTTCTCTAATTGTATCAGATATTTCCTTGACATCAGCTTGCCTTATTCTTTCCCAATCAATCGAGTCCTTTGCATTGTGGCCTCTTTCTTTATTCCCATGATTATGAAGCACTTCTTTTCTTAAAATATCCCAATCAAAAGCCCTTTTCTTACCAGTCCCAGCTCTTGCCTTCTTTCCTTTTGATACATCATGAGGAACTTTAGTGGAGCCTTTTTTAACATCCTTGGAATTATCTATCAAGTTTGAAGCAACTCCGTCTGGGCTTTCACAATTTGAACAACAGCCATTTTGAACCTTGACAAACTGAATTCCAACATTATCACTCAGTTGGCTGCATCCTGATTGAAACTTTTCATGATCTTTCTGATTTGAGCTAGTAGTACAATTCAGATTTCCATTTTGTTGAACACATGTAGCTTCGGCTTCATTTCTTGAAATATCTTTTGGGCAAGAGTCCCTTGCAAATGATATCATCTCAAAATTTGATGGTTGAACATATTTATCATTTATTGGTGAACGGAAGCCAGTCCCTCCTGTAGGATCAGTAGCAAAGGGACTATTATCCTGACCTAATGATCCATCTATACCATATAATAGTGCACTATAAGAGTCACCTGGTGTTGGTTGACCTGTAGTAGCAATTCTAGGAACAGATGAAGGATAAGGGAAGCTGGTCTGAGCTTGTGTGGCGCTAGAACAATCCACAGTATCAAGGGCAGTGTATGACGAACTTCCAAATTCACTGCAATACTTACTCTTTAACTCTTGCATCCGCAAAAGTTCTGTATATGTAGTTGAACTTCTAGTGCTGTTAAGCATATGCTCATTTCTAGAGAACAGATAATATGGAGACATCTGAGAAGAAACAGATGAGTTTTGTGATGAAACAACATCCTCCAGCGACCCATCTTCAGATTCAACAAAACTCCCAGTTCCAATAGCTTCTGGCCTGCTCTCATGGAGTCTAGCTGACAACTCCCTGTAAGAATTATAATAAACTCCTGATGCATCATCCACACCATCTCCAGAAGTACTTCTAAACAATTCAATACTATTAGTCCCTTCCTTTTCTTCTGCCGTGATCAAGGAGCCTGCTGATTTGCTTGCCTCTTCAACAAGTATATCACCCTGCAATTTGACAGCTTCACCAAAAAGGCCTGAACAACTACCATTCCCTTCTGAAGTTATATGAAATGCCCCAGCTGCACTTTTTTCGGAGACTTCAAGCTTCGCAGGAAATTTCGCTGCAAGAGCCATAAAGGCAGAGCTGGAAACATTACAACACCACAGTCAGAAAAACACGACAGTTCATAATAAAAGAGAGAAACTACTTGCTTATATCTCAAAGAGGCTGTCAATTCTGTTCCACCTGGAAAGATGATCTGAAACGTTCTGAGTAAGGAAAACCCCCACTACCGAATCGACAACTGATCCTTTCCAAGGAGAAAAGCGTCGGTCTCCTGCAAGCAAATACAGTTAATCCAGATAAGGTGCTGTCCTGCAAGTCCCAAAATGTGAGCTTACAACCAGAATGCAAATTAAATGTGCCCAATTGAGTGGATGCACACAAGAGTTTGGTCTTTGGTTCTCCTAATACATAGGCACAATAAAATACTAACGGGCACATATTGAATATTAAGCATTGAGGATCTGTAATAATTTCATTAACTAGCCATAATATCATAAGTATGGAATGGTACCATGCCTAAGAAACCTATGTAAATGTAAACCATATACCAGATAAAGGAATGGCATGCTAAGCAGTACAGTATTGTAATGGAAATGAACCTTGAACAAGATGCATGCGAGCAATAAACGAATCAACACGCCCTTGGAATATTCTTCTTTCTTCATCCAGCCACTTTTCTTTATCCTTATCCATCATTTCTGCCCCATCACCCATATCTGGTCCCATTAATAACTTCCACATCAAAGTGGTTACTGGATCAAGATCCACTTTGGCACGAGAACGTTTTCTTTTCACATTTCCCACAAATGGGACAATGGCACTGAAATCTCCCTTATAAGGGACAAGGGCACCACATGACTCAGCTGCCCCGGTGTCATCTGACTTGTTGATGTCTAATAAAGTAATCTTTTGAATTATGAGATCTAAAGGATCTATCCATGGTGATGATGCTTTGGAAATGCTTTCAACAACTGTTTCAGAAAGAACTGCTCTGGCACAAGAGGCCCCTTCTGGCCCACGGGCACGAGAAATAACATCATTTCGTAAGGGGCCGCCATTTGCCACAAGTACATCATGAACAACCTTTTCCTTCTTTGGGCGACCTCTAGGCTTTGGTTTGTCGCCAGGTTTCAACTCTTTCCTGGGACGTCCTCTGGTTTTCCGCTTCTCACTAGGCTTAGCTGCAAAGGTTGGAGAAACCTCCAATTGATTATTCTCAGCTCTCAGAACATCATTACTTATTGATGGATTTGTTGGATCGGTGGAGGCCCTGATAATTTCTGCAGAGGTCTCTAGTAGTCGACCCTCCATTCTCAGCTTGCCACTATTTGTTAGTGTGGTAGTTCCAATGACAGGGGGGCCAAAATGTTCCAGTTCGGCAGGAGGAATGCATGAACTGTTCTGAGTAACATCTTGAGAAGAAATCTTATGCTTATGCAGTTCAGCCAGCATGTCCGTCCCTAAAATGATGCTGCCTCCCAAAGATTGAAGTTGATGACTTCCTAGTCTTGCAATGACACTCTCGTTGTGTAGGTCGTTCGGGCTCTTAGGCGATTGTGTGCATCCTTGTGTTAAGATCCTGGACCGTTTCTCAGGTATTGCAGTAGAATCTCTGTACGTAATGCAAGGCAGAGTAGATCTGCTATGCTGCTCGACTATTTCCGCTGTCTTAACCATACTATTTTTTGTCGATTCAAAACTAATCATTTTCTCGGAAGCTCGGGATTTCTCACAAGCAATCAATCTTTGAGCGTCAGCTAACACGAACTCATTAGAGTTTATTGCTGAAACCAGATTTGCATTGCGACTGTTGGGAAAATATGCAGACAAGGTAGAAAAATTGTCAACAACTCCATTCATAGAGTAATCATGATTCTCTAACCTCATTCTTTTGTATGTTTCTGGAAAATATGATGCCTCAGAGGTGATAGCAGGGCAGTCATTCACATTTGCCAATCCATTATTTTGATGATTCGAATTAGCACCAAACATAGCCCCAGCACCATTTGAAGCATTATATTCTCTTCTAGAATCCATTAAATTTGAATGCGGGAAATCATGAGAATTATCAGACTTGAGTGCTGATCCGATATAACTGCAAGGACTGGCACTAGTCCTTAAGTAGTCATCCACTGTAACACGTTTATCCAAATTTTCTATCACTGAATTCCCGTCAGTATTGGCAGTTGAATTGTGGTTGTCTGTTAATATGTACCTTTCGGGCATTTGGTCAGTTATTGCTGTGTCTCTTGCACAAGATCTTTCAAAACACTGAGTTTTTGTGATCGAATTTTCTGGCATTCCGCAACCGTTAAGAATCTGGTTAGCCATTTGTGTCTCTCTTAAAGTAGATTGAGGAGATGAAAGCATGTATTCAGCAAAATTGGTTGACATGCTCTGCAACAGACTGACTGAACTGTTGAGGTCAGGTACATTTTTACATGGCATGCCAGCATAGAGCTCTAACAATGTATTTTTTCCTAATGTTTCTCTTATTCCGGACTCAAAATCTTGCACATCGCAATTCGCAAGGTTTGCATACTCGTTTTGCATCTGATTTACACAATAGTTGAGATCAATTGATACTTTCTTCTGCATGTTATCTGCAGGTAATAACTGTGCATTATCCATCTGATCTGCTGTTGTGCTGGTGGTAGAACCAGCATGGAAAGCTGACTGGCTTTGAGCACTTACATGATTGAAAGACGATACAGATGTCTGATAATCCTTAGGGTCATTAGATAGTTCTGTCCCCTGAGCTCGAGCTACAGGATTTGAATCCTCGTGGTTATTTGTCCCATCAAAGTTCAAGCATCGTCTAGCTGGATTCAATTCAACTCTGCAGTTGGAATCAGCACCCTGTTCTGGAGGAGGTTGTCCTGCCAGTGTCTTCTTACGGACATACTTTCTCTTGCTGGGTGGTTTTTCATCTTTCTCCTTAGAAAGCTTTGGAGCTGTGGACTTAGGTGTCTTTGATGGTTTTCCTTCTTTCAAGACCTTTGGCCTATGCTTTTTCCTCTTAGACTTTGGGGCTGGTGTCTTGTTCAAGTCAATAGTTTCAGTTGGTTCAGCACCAGTTCCAGTACCTAAAATTGACCCAGCATCATCTCTAGCACCTTCAGCATCAATTGTCCCAGAATCGTTTGTATTGCCAAATAGCGCAGATTCTTTTTCCGATGACACAATTGCAGAAGTTCTAGTCTGCGCCTCTATAGAAGTACTGATCTGAGATGGCACTAAAATAGTTGTGAAACGTATATTGCCAGTGTTTTCTGAGTCGGGCAACCATTGTCCAAAATCCTCCATATTTTCTTTGTTTACTCCATCTCCAAAGTTGATGACAGTAGCTAGGGTTATGCAGCTTCTTTTCGGGTCAGATAAATTGGATCAGGAAGACAAATTTGCATCATTCTCTGCATGTAAAGTATCACAAAGCATGGTATCAGATTCAAATTAACAATAAACCAACAACGATATTATCAACTATATACTGCCACCATAATGTACTTGGCTACATCATACTTAGAGAAAAACAATAAAAAAATCACCAATTTTAAAGACGAAAATCTTTATACAATTATCAAACAATGCGACAACAATTTCCTTCTAATTGTCCTTTCAGCATAAGAATATTTCACCAGGTGTCCTTTTGCAAGTCACAAGTGTCTTTGTCCTGTTGTGCAAAAGCGTCAAAACTTTTTACTAGAATACGTAGGAGAGCGGCGCAAAAAGCGACGCACTTATTAAAGTGCCATGCTGCACGAACATTCTGTGGGCCGTATATGCACCCACCACTGCCCCTTAGTAACATAGTCACTTTAAATGCTATTTAACCCGCATTTCCCTAACCCATCCACCTAGCCAGGACAAAGTTTGTAAATGATACCATTTTGTCCTTTTTCTGTCCCTATATAAAAATCATATCTCCCAATTGGCAGATACGCCAGCAATAATCAGGTGATACTCCCAGCTCCTGGGCTAATCAAACAACTTTTTTTTTTCTCAAATCGCCTGCGGCGCCAACAGTGTCTGTTCGGTCGCAGTCACTGACAAACCTACACGCAAGTAAATATACTGATACAATCACCTAGCCTTCCCATCAAATAATCACCCAGCCTTCCCATCTCTACTAATGCATATTATGATCACCGAACCTCTCAATAAAGGAAGAATCATGTTCCCCAAAATCGTAGATGACCTCGAAGAGCGCCTCGTCGGAGAGGAGGAAGAAGCCGAGCTGCGCCGATTCCGGCTTGGCGAGCGTGGAGGAGGAGGAGGAAGGAGAGGGAGAGGCTGCCGGCGGCGGGTCGCGTCCGACGGGGACTGCAGGAGGAGGAGGAGGAGGAGGAGGAGGGAGAGGCGGCCGGCGGCGGGTCGCGGGAGGAGGGGGAAAGGGAGAGACAGAGAGAGGTGGGAGATTAGGAGACGGAAGAGAGTGATTGACTATACTGATCGGCTGTGGCGCTTCAGTACAATGGACAACCGTGTGCCTAAGAAGTTATCCGGTGCTAGCACATTAAGTATGACGATGTTAAAAATCGACTAAACATAAAAACTGATGCTAAACGTGTGATATCCGCAAGACTTATATTTTATACTTTATTTTATATTAAACATGCTATTAGTCACTTTAGTTACTTGTCTCGTTTCGACGATTAAAGAACATTACAATCTTTACCGACTTAGCCACATTTAATCCCAGAGCTCTTTCAAGTCCGATTGACCGACGGATTGGTTCCGGCGCACGTGCTCTATTATAAGTCTCAACTCTATATATTTTTATCTACCCGTTCCAACGATAAACTAGTTCTACTCTCCTTAACATAAAAATTAGTACTAACCGTGTGGTATTTGTAAAACTTTATATTTTATATTAAGCGAGCCACAAGTTATATTTTATTTGTTTATGTCTCAGTTCCAACTAGCACAAAAGATCTAATTGTATTCTAAGCCTTACTGACGTAGCCACAATAAGTCTCATCACTCTTTCAATTCCGTTAGACAAACAGGCTGGTTCCCATGCACGTTTTGTATTGTAAGCTTCAGACCACATGTTATCTCTTTGTTTAAATAATAAACAATTTTATCTGTTTCTAATTTAAACCATTGCTTAGCATGTTCTTCAGTTGTTAATGTGAGATGCATTATATCTGTTCAACAATATTGTTAATGTGTTTATTATAACTCAATAGTTTTCACTATATTATCTTTGCATTATACCACTTATTAATTTATAAATAAAATTGCACTATAGGCTTGATATCTATGCTACATTTTTTTACATTAATGATTCGTTATTAATTGTTGCCTCGTTGATAAGCTATTTTCCCATCTGTGAAGATCTCTTTACGGTGATAATTTTCTCAAATAAAATTATCAAGCTATTTATAGGCAATATTTGTGTGTTTCTAGTAATTAGAATTACAGGAAAGATTTTGACACAAGCATCCTTTAAATTGAATACCCAGTAAACATTTCATCTAAGCCACTCTAACTGTGAACTTGAGGAGTTGTTAAGTTATTCCCACGTACAAGATTCTCAATCTTTGGCACTATCATTTTTATAAAATTGAACATTTTGTAGAAAATATCAAAGCCTTATGAAGGATGCATCCCTCTTTTTCCCTAAAATGCCCATCAATCCCTCACAGAAGAACTTGTTCTTCACAGAGAATGCAGTCAATCTTGATGACCCCGCCGCGGCATTCTTGTTGGATGAAATAGAACTAAGAGAAAAAGAAGAAATGGCAAAAATAAAAGAATAGTGCAAAGGACACATGGATGCCACGTAGCAACTAGTGTGTCATCATATAACTTAGCTGCACCAAGATATTAGAAGGTAAACTACGTGAAAGGGGTCTTGGCCTAGTGGTCAAGGCACCCGAGTAACACCCTTGAGGTCCTGGGTTCGACTTCCGGTGGGAGCGAATTTTCTAGGATTTA
>LAPY01001504.1:21893-35281 GCA_000970635.1 Eragrostis tef
AACGGCCGGCTCCTCAGGTCGCTCGGTCGCGGCGGCTCCACCACCGTTCCGGCCGAGCTCTCCTGCACCTGCACAATGCACAGGGCAAAGCCGTAGTACAAGCACAGTGTTAAGGGCTATAATTACTGGAGAGGTAATTAAGTTTTGCTTGGCGTTTGGTCCTTACCAGAGCGTGCGCTGAGGCCGGCAGGCGCTGCATGTACGGCGAGCTCAGGACCTGCCACGAAAAGCGACCACCGATGCCAGTAAGTACCCGAACAGTGTATGTACAGGCTTCACAGGGGACGCAGCGCGTACATACGCCAACGACATGCATAAGCCGCCGCTACATACAGAGTACATACTGTACATGGACATGGCAGGCTCGCTGTACAAAGCTGTGTGTACAGCGTTCAGCCCTTGTCTTATCTCGGCTCGTGGACACGTACCTGAACCTGATCGTGCAGGAAGCGTATGTAGCCGAGCGCCTCGTGCAGAACGGAAGCCGTATCAGACTGCGGAAGCAGGGTCAGGTCCATCAGTTCGTATCCATCCGTCAGTCAAAGGTCAAAAGAGACGACAGGCTTAGGGCGCGTTCGGCGGGGTTAGACTCCTCTAAACTTTAGCATTAAAGAAAATTTTGTTATTTAAAAGTATTAAATAAAGTCTAATTCCTAAACCTTTTTACATATTGGTACATCTTTTGCCATGTTTTACTACAGTAATGCTACAGTAATCATCGTCTAATCACGGCTTAACTACCCTTATTTATACCGGGGTTCTGCAGTTAGTTTTATAATTAAACTTTATTTAAGACAAGGTTTTTTTTTTAGACCCCTCTAAATTTTAGAGGGGAGTACGGAGAACGCGCCCATAATCGGCTGTCTAATTAACTGGCGCTACTACTCGAATGCAAAGAAATGTACTGTACGGCTCTGCATCTACGCATCGGCGACCGTATCAGTGTTTTGGCTCAATTAATTGTAGCTAAAATGTGGTAGGAATACTGACAATATGTGTTGCATTGAGCTGCCTGTTGGCTTTCATGGCGATCTACTCAGGAGGAAGGGGAAAGGCTGTGTGTTGCTACGGCGCGCAGTGAATTGTGTTGTTACGCTTGCATCGGAAAGGAAACACCGAAAGGCAAGTACAGGGAGCGAGTAAAGAGCGTATCGCCAAAAGCCTGAAGCTTTTCGCCTTTTTCACTTTCTTACCTTTCCGAATGGAGAAACCAGCTGCTGCAGAGCGATGATCCTCTCCCCGAGCCTCTCCCTCCTCACCTAACCCAATTAACATTTTTGACCGGGTGAGACGAACTGATTAACGAAAGAACAGCTCACTAATTTTTGGAGGCGTGTAACAGCTCACTGATTTGGCCTACTAATCAGAGTGTCAACATGGCCCACAGGTGATTAGCACACCGTGCTGGCACCAAAGGCAGAATCAGTTGGAAGAGAAGCACTAACCCTGGGCTTCTTGTTCGTTTCAGCAGCAGGCGCAGCCTTCCTCTGATCATTGCCTCTTGAACCCTTTTTCTGCGCAAGAATCAGACGAATCATGAACTAGTCGTGCAACAACTTGATGGTGCAATACATATACAAAATTCGTCGTGGCGAAAATTCATGAACCAGCCAGACATCAACATTACCATTCCCCATCCAAAATCATCGCATGACAATGCAAGAAACCATATTTTTATAGAAAAAGAAAACAATGCAAGAAACGGTGAAGAAACTATGAGTTGCGGTAACAACAGCTGCCTCCAAGACAGTGTAAACACCCCTCTTGACCCATTCTTTACAAGAATCAACCTTACGTCCTTAACCATGAATCAACCATGCAGGAAACTGCAAGTACACAAATTTTACGGTGGCAAATATTCACGAACCGTCAAAAATCAACACACCATTCCAAACAATCACTTATGCAGGGAAGCGTCCATCAGTTGCAGCCAAGGATGTACTAACAGAGCAATTAACGCACCTTGAAGGCCTGTGGCTTCGTGCTGGAGATGGCCGAGATGGAGGTCGCAGTCGGCGAGGACGACATGGAGGAGATGGAAGAGGAGCACTCGGTGGTGGGACTGGACTTCTGCGGAACAACCATTGGAATCGCACGATCATAGCCGCAGTACGGGAGGCCCAAGAAGCCATCACCATGGTCTGGCTCTTGGCCCGTGAAGCTCAGCATGTGGTCGTAAGGAGGAGGATCCATGCCCATGTAGGAGACGCAGGTAGGAGACGAAGCGGCAGCAGGAGTGGCACCGGTGGTCGCGGTGGAGACGACACTGGAAGAGAAGTAGGATGAAGGTGACAGGCACCGGAAGAAGTCTTCATCTGCGAGACCAATCGTGTCCATGTAGCTTCGCCCTCCTGCCTCGCTGATGATCTCCTCTTCCTTCACCATGATCGCCAGTAGCTGAAACTGGAACTGCAGGGGAGATGACGATTCATGAACAAAGAAGGATTGATGCCAGTAATCTTGGATGCAAGGAAGGGTATGGGAGGGTAGTACCGATCGGAGGTCTCTGTTTCGGTCAAAGAAGTTTCGCACCGGCTCAGCAGCTCTCTGTTTATCTGGGACTGTGAGCTCTGTCTCTGTTCAGATTCATACACACTTGAACACGCCTCCACTTTTTATGAGGTTTGGAGAGAGCTGAAAAAGGGTTGGAGAGAGACGGGGCGAGAGGCGAGCTCAGGGGAAGGGGGACCGTGCCGTCGTTTGTGCTTGCTCGATTTCTATGTAGAGGCAATCTATTGACCGCCGTGTACAGCGAGTGAGAATGCCTACGGGGGGGTCTAGGTCCAACCTGTCAGTGACACAAACCAAACGATAATTAAACATGCACTCGCCAAACCATGAGCTGAACTGATTCACGGGATGTACTATGTACTACGTATGTATTCTTTTCCCCTCCAACAATAAGTGGGTAAAATTACGTGAAGAAAATCAAAAGGTGGCAGGTCCTAGGCTTCGCCTTTGTTTGGCCAGAAATAGCAAAGCGTACTTCTTTTTAGATTGTTTGATAGAAATTCTTATAGTACCTATATCAAGATGAGAAAAGGATGTGATGATATCATCATAACGTACAAACTCTAAATAATTGCCAGTGGAAATAAAGGCAAAATAAAACTCTAAATTCGAGATTCTAGCAAATAAACAAGCATAAGCTAGCATGATCTTTAAAAGAAGTCATAGGCTCGTACGATACTTTGATCAACGGAGGGAGCCGTACAGGCAAGATATTAGTATAAAATTACTGCATGAAGTTGACGTGTGACCATTGAAATTTACATCTTTTCTTCTAACAACAAATTGAAATTCATTTTGTCAGTCACTAGCATTAACTTAAAGGTGCAAAATGTAATTTAGTACGTGAATGTGCCTTCATATGTATTGAGTATCCGTGCGTAGTGGTACTTAATTTGCAAATGTAAACAAACTATGGTTCCCTCTGCGCGAATCTAGTTAAAGCTCCACACCGTGATTTTCACAACCGACCTGTGCGTAGACGATGCAATTAGGTGCACAGACATGGCTCGGTTCTGGTCGGTCGTTTGACGCTAGCTTTGTCCCCGCATCGCCGCCTACGCGACAGACCAACGACCGCGATGCGTAGCGGACCCACAGCGGAGACATGTTCGCGTAGGCATTGTCGTTTCCATTTTTCTTACTGGGGTTTCGCTCTCGCCTGGTTTCTCTCTTTTCTAGTTCTATGTTCGCTTATCGGGCGGGCCGAACCCCAGGTGGGCTCGAACTTGCTCCATGGGCTTCTTTTCATTATTCCCGTTCCTTCACGTGTATCCCTACAGACCGGGGTTGGTTTGGTTGTCTATTCCGGCCTCGGCAACTGTGGGGTCAAATCCGACATGCCGAGCCCGAGAAGCCCTAGAAGAAGGCGTGCTTGGCTTGTCGCGTGTCCTGTACCTCCTGCCGCGCGTCCAATTTCCAACCTCGCATGCGTCGACCGGTCGCCTGGCTCGTCATACTATCGTATAGTACATCTGTGCTTATCTACGAGAAAAAATCTGTTCAAAGAAATGATATGTATATTGGGAACCTGATATGCATATTCGGTTCAAAGAACTCAACATGACAGCTAGATACGGGCAAAGGAACAGGAGGCATCCACCAAGTGCTTTCTAGTGTAGGGTGAACGGTTCCGGGCCTTTGGTTCTGTTCAGGCATCTAGTGCTAGCTTTGACTACATTGAGAAAAGGAATGGTGCAAGAATCCAATGGACGGTTCAGGTTTAAAACGAAGTCAAATATCACCCGTGATCCGTCAGACAAGCCGTATAAAACGAAAAGGGTCGCTGCAGCAAGCTGGAAATTGCAAAACGGGAAGTATGTCCATGCTCCATAGGAAAGCTGAACGGGTCATCGACGAGAACAAATGCTTCCCAAGTTGAGTGCATCAACTCTTAACCGGTTAACCAGAGCATGGCTCTGTACTCTGCAGGATCCATAGCTCCTAGTACGTCTTTGCCTAACTGAGGCGACACGGGATTTGGACCTCGTGGAAATGCAATGCATCTGGAGCCTGGAGAAGGAAACGCAATCCAAACGTTAACAAACTTCAAGAGACTTTATTTCCTAGTGTTAAGCAGATTGATGTCGCGTGAGTATGAAAGAAAAAACGTTTCGAGCTCGAATACAGGTGGGTAATTTACGTACTTTGCTGACTCGGAAGGCCTTGTCGCAATACAAAGGCAAATAGTACTTTGCCGGATCCGTACTGCAAGATGCTTCTGCAAGATGAGTTGTTCCTGGCATGACAGTCAAACAAGGGTCCACTGAGTTAAGAGAAAAAATATCCTAGTGGTTTCAAATTTGTTGTTTACGATACATACAACAACAAAAAATTGCAGTCCTCAATACGCCTAACTATAATCAGTTCATGCCTCTTAGTCATCATTTGGTTAGGACTCCAAAGGTTTAGATTGGTTGACACAAAGAAGACATGAAGTACATTACAATCTCGGCAGATCATATGCGGATTATATGCTGCTGATCATTATATACTAGAAAATAGTACAACTGGTGGGCGTCCGTTTCTGCACACCTACATAACTTAGCTGCTCGTGAGGGTTCTTGTGGAATGAGAGCGAGGTCGAACGGATTATGTGCGTAAACGTTGACATCATGATCAGAATAACAAGACTGGCATTGTTTGTGCCCATGTTCAGGTCGTAGAAGTTGGCCTACCTTCGTTTGGTTCTCTGGCCAAACTTGTCTCATTTTGCGATGCATATGGCCCAACAGATCACGGTCACGGGTTCCCTGCTCCGTTCGTGCTACTTGGCTTCAAGTTGACCAAGAATAACTAACAGGTAGTAGTACTCACTTCGCTCCTTTTTTTTTCTTGTTTTGAACGGAGGATTAACCCAGCATTTTTGCTAAAAGAGACAGCAGAGAACGAGGTCCTACTCTGCAGTCCAGTTCAATATAAGATTCACTGCATGCAACAAAATAATAGAACAGTTAAGCTCATTACCAAAACTGGCGAAGTAAAAGGTTGGTCGCATGCATCGCCAGGCAGGAACATACAACTTACAGAGGGGCTGAGTAAAACACGACACAGAAGGGTTTGAAACGAACAAAACCTTCCAGCAGTGTGAACAATGGTGACATCGCACATGCCACTTATCCTCCCTCTAATAAGAAATCAATATACAAACAAATATGCAGATTGACAACGTAAGATCAATGTTATTAGACTCATAATTACAACTAGTTTCATTATTTGTAGTTCGATTTACTTGAAACAACATCTATTCGTACCAATTTCTAGTCAAAATGTACCTTAAATATCGTGTCATTTTCCTAAACGGACTATATTTTGGGTCAGGATTATGTTGGGCAGAAATTAGTATTATACACCAGCAGTACGAATTTTGTGGAAATAAGTAAACAACAAAGACAAATATCATATCACGACTACAAATGGGCCTCACTTTGTGGTCAAGGAACTCTAGAGGGTCCTTACAGGCAAACAATGGGCCTAGATTGAGTCTGCTAAATTCCTACAGAGCAAAAAAGCAACCAGACACCCATAAACACGGAGTCAAACTCAAACTAGACGTGCATCCGTGATTAGGATACTAAATCAAACTTCCACTTCATTCTTTAAAAGATGGTCAAAAATTATGTTGGTAATCAGACGGCTCGTATCCTTTTTCAACTGAGAAATACGATACACGGGTTATTGCAGCTGGAGTTATTGGTGTCCCACTAATCAGCAGGTCTAACAGAGGTGGCGCAGAGACATGGAGAGCCACTTACGTGGTCTACAGCTGCAGCTTCCCGATACGAAATGGAAAATAATTGGACCAAGGTAATATGGTGCCCGCACGTCTCCTGTTCAGCACCTATCAGAAAGAACAACAGAATCCAAATTAATATAATGTTAGAAATTACGGTCTTGAAAACAGATGGCCACTACTAACTTGGGTTCCAAAGTTTGCTGAAATCCATCATAAGGAACAAAACTAATGATGGTATTGTTCAAAGCACTGCACAGGTATTATTTTATTTTATGCCAGGGATTTCCAGACCACAAAAATTCTGAATTCAAACCAAATCCAAAGAAGCAAAAATGATATGCAATGGATCACCTTGTTAATTATATTATGCCTAACCTTCTCGTATATTAAGATGATTCCATCATAACAGCTTTGTTTGACAACTTAAACTCATTTTTCAAAGTGGTGAGTTGAGCTCAAGTTAACTTAAAGCATTAATTCTCCTGTTGGCAGCCTAAAAGAGCTCTCACAAAAAGGGAAAAAAGATGGCTCTTAAGAGATCATAATCTCAACCTGATTGAATAAACCAGCACGATACAGCTAAAAATAAAAGGTGCAGCACCTAGCTAGACAGCTTGCTTGAATGGTTCCAATCTGACTTTGCAGAATTGGCCTGCAGATTCCGTTTCAATGCACATTAAGGCATCCAGATGTTATTTCAGCATACATTCTCCGGACAGAATATTGAAGATTACCCATTGGACATGATATTTAGGTTCGCAACCTAATACCATCTGGACGTGCATCCCAACCATAT
The DNA here is from genome assembly GCA_000970635.1 of Eragrostis tef. Taxonomy (NCBI): domain Eukaryota; kingdom Viridiplantae; phylum Streptophyta; class Magnoliopsida; order Poales; family Poaceae; genus Eragrostis; species Eragrostis tef. The sequence goes on from LAPY01001504.1 coordinate 28,934, forward strand.
TGTCTCCTAGTAATCAATCCGTTCCCTCCAAAAACAAACCAAAGACTTCATTCATCCCTGCTCCTTTCCCAATCTTCCTCAATCCTGAGAGCACTTCCCTCCCCCATGAGAAGCCACCAATAAGCTTTTGCTACATGCAAGTGCTTCTGATGCCAGCATCAACAAAGATGTGCAGAAGCAACAGAAGCACAATTGAGTGCAAGAGAGTACCAGTGTTCATCGTCCTCTCCATCCTTGCCACCACCAATGTAGTTGCATCACAGAAGGATCGGTTTGTACCTCAAGACAACTATCTCATCAGCTGTGGGGCATCTGGTGCTGTGCAGCTTGATGATGGAAGGACATTCCATTCTGATCCAGAGTCGACATCTTTTCTGTCCACCCCGGTGGACATCAAGATCACAGCTAACAGCTCTCCAAATGCTGCTTCACCATTATCTCCACTCTACCTTTCTGCAAGAGTTTTCTCTGATGTATCCACTTATAGTTTCTTCATCAACCAGCCTGGTCGCCATTGGATCCGCCTCTACTTCTTACCTATCCCTGACAAGCAGTACAACCTCACCACAGCCACATTCTCTGTGTTCACTGACAATATGGTCCTTCTCCACGATTTCTCCTTCATAGCCAGTCCCCCTAACCCTGTCCTCAGAGAGTACATTGTTGCAACACAGGGAGACACCTTGAAGATCATTTTTACCCCAAAGGACTCAATAGCATTCATCAATGCTATTGAGGTTGTCTCAGCACCGCCAAACCTAATTCCAAACACCACCAATGGAGTGGGCCCCCAGGAGCAATTTGACATCTCCAACAATGCATTGCAGGTAGTCTACCGGCTCAACATGGGGGGTGCACTCGTGACACCCTTCAATGACACACTATCCAGAACATGGCTGCCTGATACACCCTTTTTAAAGCTTGAGGCAGCAGCAAATCCTGTTTGGGTTCCCCCTAGAACCATCAAGTATCCTGATGACAAGACCAACAATCCTCTCATCGCACCATCAAATGTCTACTCAACAGCACAGCAAATGGCCTCGACAAATACCACGCAAGCAAGATTCAACATAACATGGGCACTGAAGGCAGAGCCAGGATTCAAGTACCTCATTCGCCTACATTTCTGCGACATTGTAAGCAAGGCACTCAGTAGCCTCTACTTCAATGTCTACATTAATGGCATGATGGGTGTCGCCAACCTCGATCTCTCAAGCTTGACAATGGGGCTTGCAGTAGCCTACTACAAGGATTTTACCATCGACTCATCCATCATAACCAACTCCACCATTCTAGTACAAGTTGGTCCAGGTACAACCGATTCCAGCAGCAGCAATGCCATCCTTAATGGTCTTGAAGTTATGAAGATAAGCAATCAAGCAAACAGCTTGGATGGTCTCTTTTCACCAAAATCATCGACTCATCCATCATCACCAACTCCACCATTCTAGTACAAGTCGGCCCAGGTACAACCGATGCCAGCAGCAGCAATGCCATCCTTAATGGCCTTGAAGTTATGAAGATAAGCAACCAAGCAAACAGCTTGGATGGTCTCTTTTCACCAAAAGCAAGCTCACAAGCTGGTAAGAGGGCACTAACCGGCTTAGGTCTTGCTTTGGCAGTTATTGCAGCTGCATTGGCCATAGTGATGTGCTGCCGGCGAAACCGCAGGCCAGAATGGCAGAAGACAAACAGCTTCCATTCGTGGTTCCTCCCACTCAATTCTAGCCAATCCAGCTTCATGAGCAGCTGCAGCAGGCTCTCTAGAAATCGCTTCGGTTCCACAAGGACCAAGAGTGGTTTTTCAAGTGTGTTTGCATCCAGTGCTTATGGGCTGGGTCGTTACTTCACCTTCATTGAAATTCAGAAAGCCACAAAAAACTTTGAAGAAAAGGCTATTCTTGGTGTTGGTGGCTTTGGAAAGGTTTATCTTGGTGTTCTTGAGGATGGAACGAAGCTGGCTATCAAGAGAGGCAATCCATCTTCTGATCAAGGAATGAATGAATTCCTGACTGAAATTCAAATGTTGTCAAAGCTTCGTCACCGCCATCTGGTTTCACTCATTGGTTGCTGTGATGAGAATAACGAGATGATCCTGGTTTATGAGTTCATGTCAAATGGTCCACTAAGGGATCATCTCTATGGTGGCACAAACCTGAAGCCTCTTTCTTGGAAGCAGCGCCTAGAAATTAGTATTGGAGCAGCAAAAGGTCTGCACTATCTTCACACAGGTGCAGCTCAAGGCATAATTCACCGTGACGTCAAGACTACCAATATTCTCCTTGATGAAAATTTTGTAGCCAAAGTTGCTGATTTTGGCCTATCAAAAGCTGCTCCATCCCTTGAGCAAACCCATGTCAGCACTGCTGTCAAAGGAAGCTTTGGTTATCTTGATCCAGAGTACTTCAGACGTCAACAGCTAACAGAGAAATCTGATGTATACTCTTTCGGGGTAGTACTCTTCGAAGTGCTGTGTGCAAGGCCAGCCATCAATCCAGCACTTCCAAGAGACCAGGTGAACCTCGCGGAGTGGGCACTTGCATGGTACCGCAAGGGAGAGCTTAACAAAATAATTGATCCCCACATTTCTGGACAAATCAGGCCTGATTCACTTGAGATGTTTGCTGAAGCTGCTGAAAAATGCCTTGCTGATTATGGAGTAGATCGCCCATCAATGGGAGATGTTTTATGGAAGCTTGAGTTTGCCTTGCAGCTTCAAGAAAAGGGTGATGTTGTCGATGGCACCAGAAATGAGATCCCAATGAAGAGCTTGAATGTGTCAGGCTTTGATGACATGAAGCAACCTAGCAGTGCAATCCCATCAGTTCAAGGAAGATGAACATAGCATGGCATCACCAAAATCTGTACAACAGTAAGTATTACATTTTGTGTCCAGCGCCATGCAAGCATATCTAGCACCTTCGTAGAAGGAACTTTTGCCTTGACATTCCAAAGTCAGAAGAAGATGTTATAGGCTCATAACAGAAATTCGGACATCACTTTTGTTTGTACTTCGAAATCTAGTTACTGTGTTGTATGATTAAGTATACATTCTTTAAATTAGAGAACATTGTCGGATTGCTTGAAAACTAATATGTGGAATCAGATTCTGACATTCTGTACATTGTCAGCATTCCACTGTTGAAGGTAAAGTAATTTCCTCATACATTCAATTTAACACTAGTTTCAAATCTTTCAGCGTAGAAAACAGTAAAACGTTTTATGAAAGATAAGTGTGAAACCGCATTATGTTATCACACATATGCTACATGCTATGTGCAATTAACCTAAAAGAAAATGAACTTGACCACCCAAGGAGAAACTTAGTAGGATTATTGTTATAAGCAATAGGCGCCCAAATTCAAGGGTGCACTCCCCCAACTATCAACCAACTAAGCTAGGGTCAGTTCCTGTTAACCAGAAAATAGAACAAGCTTCATCAGTTATCATAGAGTATTGCTTATCAGTGATACCATCTTGCATCGTATATACCATTAGAAATATGGTGATCTGTCGCATCATGTTTAACAGTAAGGTAGGTGTAACTCGTAATGACATCTACCATATGAGGTAAGAAATAGTTTGAAGTTTCAATCATTTTGTCGTAATATTATCATTTTGACATAGAAGGACAACTATACCTTGTGGTTATCTCTGTTAGCCAACTTGAACAGAATAACTATGAATCAGTATCAAGGAGCCTGACATCTCCCACTATTTAAAGACTCCAAGCACGAAATGAGAATTGCATGTATTGGAATTTTCAAGGGAGGTGGCGGGGTGATGATAAGAATCAATGCTCTATTCTTCACTGCTTTCAATAAGTACGTTGGATGTGATACTAGTGTAAACCATTAACTATCCACTGCAACCAACACAATGCGCTGCCAAAAATAAAGTTGTTTGGCGTCACTTATGTATATATTGAATTGATCTATCAAAAAGTGTCATGCAATTAGGGAAGCAGCAGCCAGCCAGCAGCCCAGTTGACTAACTAATACGAGCGTGTAACAATTAAACTTTCATTTAACCCAGTTATATTCTTGATGGATCCTCTCCTTAGTGAGCATAGATTGTCCCAGTACTTTGGAATTACTCCTATTGAAAGCATAATCTTCCTAATTTTACACAAAGCACAGATAAAGGCATATATTTGTCCCAAAGACTAAATGTGCTTCTAATACCTGGCAGCAGCACGAATAGCATGGGAAGTTCAAATGGTGAGATCAGGCACATGCTGTGCATAGAACCAATACTAACATTAAGACAAATATAATGACATTGTGCATAGCACCAGAGATCTTCCAGGTCGGAATCATGGAGTTGCACTACAATGGCTAACAGGGTATCAAGCAACCGAAACAAACATTGCAACTCTTTTCTTTTTCTTTATTTTCTTTCTGAAGCACAAGTACCCGCCGAAATGATACTTCAGATGTATTTAAGTGAAGCTTAGAAACGTTTGCTTCAAACCAAATTCAGAATTTTGTAACATATTCAATGTATGAATAAAGCCAAAAAAACTAAATAAAATGGAGAATTGGGCGCTTGCCTTGTCCCTTGACGCAATTATATAGATCTCAGGCAGCTGATTACTACAGAATCTAAGTACAAAAATACCAGTTGTTAACATGTTGTAGCCTAGACTACGGATAATTGGATATAGAGGCTATCTTCTGTAGATATACTTTGAGAGTGGGAAACCGACACTCCTGGCAACCTGCAAATAAAATAAGAAAAAATCCATAAAATGAACATCACAACACAAGAGTACTTAAGTGCACAGTAGCACTAAAAGGTGATCTTATCATGGAACGTGACAAGGTGTTCACCTTGAGAGCTAAATCTTCATCAATATTGGATCGATATCTAGCTGAGCCTTCAAGTGGGCAGCTCCGGCTTTTCGAGATGAAATTTGAATTGCACAGAGTTGACAATTGTAAAAGAACATCTGACATTAGGCCAGCCATTCCACTTCCATTCATCATACTATCAGGACACTCAACATCACTGAGGGCATCTTCTGACACTGATGTAATACACTGAAAGATAGCCAATAGTCTCTCAAGAGGAAATGTGCCAGGGCCTTTCATAAGCATTTCTTCAACCAGATTGTCCTTCATGGCCACTGAAGCCTGAGAGCTCCTGCATTAAAGAACAGTACTGTCAGCATCTAATAAAATATTAAAGTATGGTAAATCAGCATATGATATAAGGTAGCATACTTTCTCTTGCGCTTATGGTTATCTGACCCTCCAGTGGAATCAAACAATGCTGCATCAAGAGTAGCAGGATTCCTCGAAGCCAGGAAGGCAGACAATAGTAGGTATTTTGCAGAAACAGACATGTGGAACTCCAATTCAGTCAGCAAACTATCTCTACAGCCAAACTGCCTTTTAGCACTGGCCTTCACACCAGAATTGCGATCCTTGCATTCTTCCATCGAAGCCCTTAGGGGAACACTGAATGTCTCATTCAAAGCAACTGCCAAATGAGGTTGTATATGTTCAAACAATTTCCTCTTCATGCCTTCATCCGGAACTGCCTTTAAATCCCCCAGTGGCTCATAGTATTTCCTGAAAAGCGGCTCCAGTGTGGCTGCTAGTTCATCCACCCTCTTCGTTACCCGGAATAATGGCTTCAATGCCACACTGTCAAGCATCAAGAGCAATAAGAAAAATTAGCATGATTCAGTAATCAGTCTACTAAGCATGCTATTGAGGCCATCACGCTATGATGCCAAATCCACCGCTATCTAATTGGACCCAGAATCCAAAAAAAAAAAAGAACTGGTGCCAGCCCATTACCTCAGGAATGACGAGTACAGCTTTGGATTGGGATGGCCTCTCATCAAAATGTCACGAACCTCATCCGCTGTGTAATCCGGGAAGTAAATGTGATTCGGCTCGATAGAACCAGTCATGGAGTAGTAGGCATCAGGTGTTGCGTTGCTTACATAGACAAGCACAACATGTGGTAACCGGAGGAGATCATGGAGACGCAGGAGGAGGGCGAGCAGCTGGGCCCCCTTGTCCCAGCTCCTGACAACCTCCAGATTGTCAAACACCAGATACACTGCTTCGCCCGGCACGGACAGGCCAGCAAGGGCGTCGCGGAGAGCGGCAACGAAGTCCGAGTGCTTGTCGGGGACGCGCTGGCGGGAGGAAGCGGATGACGACGACGCCGGGCTGAGCTGAGAAAGAAGGGAGGCGAATAGCGCGCGAGCGGACGGGAGTGAGCGGAGCGCGGCGTAGGCAACGCGCCGCGGGCGAGGGCGGACGTGTCGGAGCGCAAGGAGGAGCGCGCGCGTCTTTCCCGTGGCGGCGCCCCCGTAGAGGAGCAACGGGA
>LAPY01001504.1:64573-78889 GCA_000970635.1 Eragrostis tef
GCCTGACAGAGAACCCTGCCACCACACAAAGGAAGCGCGCGCGCGGATCAGAATCCCTAGGGTCCCGAGCTCCCCGGATCAGATCGAGGCTCAGATAGAGAGAGAGAGAGGAGGCGGCGGCTGCTTACCGAGGAAGGCGCCGCGAGAGGTTGGGAGGGTAGACGGAGCGATCCGGCTGACTAGGGTTCCGCACGGACGCCGCACGCGAGTCTTTTATGCGGCGCCGCTGGTGCTGGGAGTGGTGCGGTGGCTGCGCGGGAGGGCCGTGGGCTTCACGTCGGCGGCCCAGCGAGGCCCGTCCGGACCTCCCTTTCGTCGTAACGTTGGCATGCGCGCACCGCCGTCGGATCTCGGACCTGGTGGCATCCGGCCGCACACGCTGGATGCGGCGCGTTGCTTGACTTGGACGCTTCTGGTGTTTGGTGCACCGGCTTTCCGCGGCACGGAGAAGCCGCCCGAATCTCCCTAGATTGCGTGTCGAGACGCGATCCACTGGAAGATAATGGAGGCGCGCGAATTTATCTGATGACTGAAATGAATATCATGCCACAGGATCTATCAGCCTCCAGCCACAGAGCAAGCGACTAATCGGAATCCTCAACTTTGATATGATCATATCAATATATCAAGATTTTGAGACTGTCTGCGGACTCTTTAGGCCGGAACATGGATAACAGTTTGCTTTGATCAACCCTAACCACTTGCACTGATGGAATAAAAACAGAACAGTACCGAAAAGAGATCAAACAATCCAACAATAGAACCTTATGCGTTTCTACAATCAGTCTGTCGGCAGGCTGCAGAAAAATAACTGCGAACACTGTAGCTGCTGCAGAAACACTGTTACAGCTGCAGAAGAAATAACTGAAACACTGTAGCTGCTGCAAAATAGCCGCTGCAAAGCAGCCAGGCGAAAGGCTGATTCCTGAAGCATACCGGCCAATTGCCCTATTGCTGGTCCGCTGGATGCTCGCCGCACCAGAAGTCCAGAACGCAACAAAGACTAGAGATGCAGGCAATATCAAAGTCACAGAAAGTTGAATTTGCTCCATGTGCTAAAAGAACGAAACGTTCCTTTCGTGAAATGCCGTTCAGACTTCATACCATCTTTTTAAACTTTAGTAGAAAAGGAAAACATGAATTTGCTTCAATCTTTTTCGCAGCAGAACCATGTTTCTCTATGTTGACTCTTCAAGTTTCTCGAGTGTACACAAGGCGGAACAGGGAAAAGGTGCTAATCTATACAAATAAATAAATGCTTAGCCATACAAGTACAACAACATACTAATCACAAAAAAAAAAGTACAACAACATACAACATGCTCTACAATCTTAGCGAGAGCTTGGCAAAAAGAAAAGGGGCCATGTTTAGCTAGATCAGATGTACAACAAAAAGGAAGGAACCTCCTGTCACGGCTACAAGGTTTTTAGCCCAACCGAGTCTTCCCTTTGTAGTCCTCCACCGTTTCGATGAATATCTGGTGCTTCTCCACCCTGGCCAATATAAAAAAAAGTGCAAGTGAAATACATATTGTCAGATTTGTAACGAAAAAGATATAAAGCTGAACATAGGGTGCAAAAACTGCTGAACCGCAAAAAGATCTTGTAGTTCCACTCACATTTTATCCTCTTCATGATAATAGCTTGCACCAACAGACAAAAGTTGGCCATTATGGTTATATGCCATAGATGCCACACTTCCCGAATAGCTTGGAAACTGCGACAAGAAAACATGTTACTTTTACCTCATAAACCAGAGAACAAGAAGATCAGCTGTCGATAATTCGATGAGAGTGGAAAAACTACAATTGAAGGGAAAAAGGGAGCTTTGTATGCTTTAGCAATTGAAGGGAGCATCAAACATGTAACCCATGCAAAGTGGAGGGTCAACCAATTAGGAATATTTTTGTACGTAATCAGAAGCCTTTTCCAAAATCAAAGTTTGCACAAATATGAGATAAACAGAGCACCTTTTCTATATTTTTAACACAGCATTCTTCCTCAATTAATGAAATAATTTGGTAACTGAATCCCTGGGCCATAAATAATAGTATTTGTGGAAAGCATAAAACAGTCAGCGCGCGTGTATGGGCAAGACTTGCTCTAAGTTATCTTACCTCAAGCAGCTTCTTTTTGGATTCAGCATCCCAGGAAATAGTATATCCTTTATCATCTCCAGTAACAAATGTTTTCTTGCTGCTGACCAGAAACATATGAACTTAGCTCCACATAGAAAAAAATTTGGCAATTTCTAACACCAAAACATACCAAGGATGAATTGCGACACAATTTACAGAAACCCGATCTAACTTTCCATCTCTGGAATTTGGATGACATCGGAAGGCGTATCTGCAGAAACACAAGAATCCACGTGAGTTATGAAGGGTAATATATATTTTGATACCCACTACTTTCTCCAAGGACTTAATCTGGCCCCTCTAACTTGAAGATGTCCAAATTGATTCCTATATAGTAGCTCATTTTGGTTCTGGTTCATCCTTTTGTAAAAAAGGAACAAAAAAGGTACATAAAACCACTATTGATTGATAAAGTTTTAGTTGAATGTGAAAATGTACAATCGATAAGTTAATAAGAAATGCAAGCAATATTAGAACCTAAGCTTATAATGTTGACTCGATCTACACATCGCCTTCACCAAAATTGTCTTTTCCAACAACATACTAGCCTTCCTTACAGTATTCTTACTCATACTTGAGTATATAGTAAATGACACAGAAGACAAACACTAACTAAAACCTAACCACCAGAGCAAAACACTACAAATACTTACCCCATATCACCATTTGTTCCACGACTAAAATACTTCAATGCGACAATTCCGTCCACAGAACCAGCAACATAACCTAAGGGAGTAAAGATTCAAAAATTAAAAATGAATGACATCAATGTAGAGTGGTTGCTTCGGGAACATTTGAACGTAAACTAACGAAAATAAACCAGCAATTCATTTTACAAGGTCCTGTCTTTAGATGAGGCACTTCCTTTTCTAAGAGAAATTTTTAATAATATTTTCAGGAAACAATGACTACAGGAAAAATTTGCCAAGCAACAACAAAGGTGCAGCATTGCGATAAACGTAGAGAACTTTTTATGGAAGTCGTCATATTTCCCTGGAAAAAATTCTGAAAAGAACCTACTGACAGCTTTCAATATTATGAACTATGAATCAAAAGAGCAGCATCAAATTTCTAATAAAGTACAAAATCTTACCATTCCATTCTGCAGAAGCTTGGAGGCATTGCACATGACGTACTACAGGACAATCTTTTGCTTTGACTGGCCCAGCCAGATTCCTAATGTCAAAAAAATAAACATTTCTTGCAACTGCAGCTAATAAATACATGCCGCATATTGAAAGCGATGACACGTGTGACTCTAATGTTACAGTTCCGGTAGAGTTTGTTCTTCCTGTTTTCGTATCCCAAAATTGCAGCTTTTTGTCAAGGCTTCCAGTCACTACTTGACCTGGAAAATGCAGAATATGATACTAAAATTAGTAAATGTCTGCTTTGATACTCGTTGAGGATTACTAACTATTTAAGAATGAAGCGGTGCCTTTCCTGAATTTGCAATATCTTAGATATAGATTACAGATACCTGGCTTCAAAAACGTAACTTTCAAACTAACATAACTTTCCTAGGAAGTATTATTGTTTGGATTAGGTACAAAAAAAATAACCGACTACTTAAAACGACAAGGTTCACATAATCATTTCATGTCCATGTAATGAGGACATGTATATATACTTGTACTGTTCCATAGGTTATTTTCTGGTTCCGAGAAATTATCCAAGAATTCAAACATATAACCGTCATCAACTAACTGTTCCTTACCAGACATCTGGGAGAACTCAATGCAGGCAATCACATCTTCATGGAGCGCCACCGTGTCCTGAGAACCTGAGCGGAAGTCATACCTGAGAATTTTAACGAACACATTAAAATAAATAGCATGGAAAATAGAACCTTTTACTTGATGCTAGAAATCAATGGCAGAAGCGGCACAACAAATTTTACTGCTTTAATATGTTGCAACCATGGACAGGAAACACAGAGCACATGACTTCAAGGTTCAATCAAAATCAATCAATCCTGCAACGAGTTGCAACAAATTTATCTTAATTATTACCTTCGCACAGATCCATCAGAGCCGCAAGCCAAAGCCGTGGACTCATCCTCGAAGCAGCAGTCGAGAAGGGCCGCCTTTGACTCCACCGTAAGCCGGAGCGTGCTCGCGTCGGCGTCGTACAGCCGCAGCCCCTGCAGGACAAATCCCACGCAAAACCCTATCAGACAACTCTCCCCAATTCCACAGAAACAATCAGAAAATCTCCCGAAATTTCAGGCTAAAATTGAGTTTAAGCCACAATAAGCTACAACGCACACTATTAACCCTCAGCAAACTTCGAATTGCACGCATCTCCCTCGAATTCGAATAAATCAGAAATGGCGACGTTAGAGAGCGCGGAACGGCTAGGCCGTGAAGAACAACGAGGAGGGGAAAGAGGGAGATCTCACCGAATCCCAGGAGGATACGAGCAGGTTGTTGGAGGACGGCGCGAACCGAACCCGGGAGACGGCGCCGACGGTGGCGTCGCCCGTCAGGCTCCGCCTCGCCATTGACGGTTGTGCCGTGAGCGGACCTCGCGAGTGGAGTACGGCGGAGAGCGGAGGGCTTGAAATTCGAACTGAATTCCAACGTAAAAACGCTCTCCCTGCTTTATGGGCCTCATAGTTGGCAGATTATGCTCGGCCCAATATTTCGGCCTTCAGAAATCTGAACCTGTGTCTTGTTGGTTCTTCTCGCGAGTAGAATGTGCTTGCAGACTTACTCGAAGGTTGTCAACGTGATCGAGCCTCGAAAGGAAAAGTTCAAAGTAAACAGCTAGTCAGGCTGGATCCCATACGTCAAAGATGTTGGTATAACAATACGATTGAATTCGTTGGCAACCATACCGAGTCAACCAAAGGAACAAAAAAGAAAGCCCCCGGTTGTCAAAGGATGCAGCTGGATGTCTGAATCAAATAGCATTTAGATTTCTGGTTACTGTGCATCTAAGCAAAGCATAATAAGCTACAAAAGGAACACGGACTCGGACCTCATGCATCACACATTACTTGATACTAATGTGATGAGCTATTCTTCAGATATCAAGGTGTCTTACAGGAATTGCAGTTTCACATAATGAACTATACCGGACCTCATAATCTGGAACAGCTTTATACAATGCTGTTGCAGAAATGTCTTACCAACTAATTTACGAATTTATTATATGAAAGGTACACCCACGTTTCGATCCAAAAGCATGAAAGTCGGGGAGGCCCAATTGGCCGACAAAGTATGTACACTCCTGACTGTGATCACCTTATACCAGTCCATCAGAACCTCTATAGCGAACGGGATCCACCCAATACCAGAGCAAATCCAATGTTTGCAGGCAAGATATCTCAAGATGCAGCTGCAATGTTGTTACCTGACGGACATCTCGTTCTGCGACACCGCCTTGTCGTTCGTCCCCATCCAAACATACCCTTATCATCCGCTTCTAAGTCTCCAGAGCCAGGTGGCTTTGGTGGTGTAGTGACCGGAACCTCCTCTTCTACAACTACAGTTAAATTTTTGCGAGGTTTTCGACCTCTCGTGCGCCCACCATAGCGTCCTCGCCTACTTAAACTAGACTCCCAGGATCCACCGGACGCCTGTACTAAGCCCTCAAGTAACTGAACATCCTCTATAATTTCAGGCCGGGAAAGTGATGACAGGCCAGGCAGGACATCTTTCTGGAAGTCCCGCTTCTGCCGGCATCTCCTTTGTTGACCCCTTCTAGGCTTGGTGAGGAGGTGGGCGGTTGAAACTGCTTGTTCCTCGGTTGTGATTGTGGGTGCCAGTGGCCTGCTCCAGTACTCATCAATCTTCGTCTCTTCCAGCTTCAGTGTCAAGGATTCAAAAGAATCCGACTCATCATCACTGGAATCATTGATGCAAGCCTCCACTTGCTCGGCAAGGTCATCAATGTTTGATATAGCGAGATCTACAAACCACAGTAACATATCGTCGGGTGCCTCAGCAGTTGCTGGCACGTCCATTGATAATGCAATAATGCTTTCAGCTGCAGCTACGGCAGATGCAACCGATGTGTCGCCAGCTTGCTGGTATGCATCACGTGTACATTCTTGATGAAAAGTCCATGCAGCATCCTCTTCACAAGGTGGCACCTCTAAGTCAATCACAAATCCACGTTTAGATTGGTTGTTCTGCAACGAGGCAACCTGACATTCATGCGACACAACTGATTCCTCTGAATTATCTTCATTTGGTACATCATCATTCAGATCAATGAAATTCCTGATTGAGGCAGAATTTTTCTGGATGACTACTTCGGCAGCCTGTCCACCTTTAGTTACATGCTTCAGGCAGGAAAGAGGTACAGGCTCATGGGTCTTATTACAAATAAGCTGATTTCTGGTAACAAAGTCTTCAGAAGCACCATCCTTCTTAATTCCGCATTCTAGGGATGTTGACGCGGAATCTGACAAATTTCGAATAGTCAGGGCTCCTTCATTCCTGGCTTCAGTATTTTTCAGCTCCGCTGCAGGTCCGAATGAATGGCCAAATAGCTTACCTGGCTGGTCCAAAACTGTTGGATCAGCATAGGTAGCTTTATTTTTGAGCCAAGAGAGCCCAAATACCGCATCATCTTTGTTATGCTGTAAACTCCCAGCACATCTTCTATCTTGTTCTATAAGACCAACTACCTGACCATCTGACAGTGTTTCATTCAAATTAAAGCTCTTCATGCCCTTGCCATGGGACTGTTGAGCTGAATGTTCAAACATCTCCGTGCTCTTTTGCTCCAAGTCATTAGAAATTGCTACCTGATGTCGTGAATGAGATGCAGAAAATGAATCAAGTGTAAAACCCGTGTAGCGTCTATCTATACTGTTGCCATATTTTAGCTTTGGAGTCGAACTTCCAATGCTCTGTGCAGCAGCACTGAGACTGGTGTATGAATTCACAGCTGACGATCCATTGAATCTTGGGATGAAAGCAGGATTACTGATGACACTGCTCCTTGGGTCTACTGTGCAAGATCCCGTTGGGGTGGCAACAGAAGGATGGTCTATGGGAGGAATAGAAATGGGAGCAGCTAGTGTACCCATACTTGAATGATGTGGACGGTCAAATCTAGCAAAATTATTGACAGCATAGGGGTCCAGAGGACTGCGTGCAAACCATCCAACTGAACTACTCTGATCATGGTAAACAAATTGGTTACAGCTCGCAGGCGTCCCATCCGCAACTTTGAAGTATTTCTGTGGATCGGTTTCACTGTATCTGGGTGCTAAGACATTTATACCATTGACCTGTTTGCCTAAAGGATGCAAGCAAGAGACAGATATTATTAGACAGGACCAAGTCAAATGAAAACACGGAAGAGAGAAAGAATACGCAAGTTATAAAAAAATGAAAGATGATTTCTAAGCTATCTGCATGTATGACAAGCAAAAATATACAAGTTTTCTTCGAAAACATAGAACTTTGAGGCTAGCAAAATATTTCAAAGCCATTACAAGTAAAAATTATTGTTACCTTTATTGATCAATGGTTTCTCGTCTTGTCTTATTTTCGCACTTGTATCAAAGAAATTTGAGCTTGTCCCTTCATCAGCATGCTTGCCTTTGTTGTCCTCTTTATTGAAACTGAAGTTAGTTGCGCTTGATCTCAGCATTGATTGATGCCATGGGTTATCCAATGTATGTGAAAGGCCTCTCGATGCTGATCCATTTGCTCTACCCATATCAACACCAGTATTTGGCTCATTCAGGTCAGAGACGTGCCGGCTTCCAAGATTATTTGTGGTCCGCAAACCTGACGTTGAACTGTTGTCACTCAACCTCCCCAAGCCTTCTGCCCTAACTAATGCGAGGTCAGCATCGATCTGCGGTTTTGAATCTGAGGTCAAGCCAAGGAAATCTATGGGGTTGTTCTCCGATGCGTTGTCATTATCCACATAATGATCAGCAGGACGTTGAAGGTCAAACATGTATTGTCTGCGTTTTGGAGCAGCATCACTTGATGGCAATCCATTGGGAGAGGACTGCACACTGCCTTCTCTAAGGAACTTTATGGAGGCCTGGTTTGTAGCATCATGCTCCACAGAAGCTTTTCTAAATGTTGTAGACGCAGGAGGTACCGGCATCTGCCACGCCACAGTTGAACCATTTTGTGGCACCTGAGATGGTGAATTTGTCTGTGATGTATCTGTCAGCATTGGGTACGCATATACTTCTTTGCTTCGATACTGTTTCATCATATGTCTCTGTAGTTTGTAAACCCGGTGCAGTTCATACACCTAGACAGTGAGTGGGTTGTGAGGCTTGATAGATAAAAACACTTCATAAGGAAATATATATATATATATGGAAAATCTATTCTACTCTCGGGTGTAGTTACTCCCACTTTTAAAAAACCACTATGGTATGTGTATATACCCATTTATCATTTTGGGTATGTACACATATCCAAAATAAGATTTTTCAAAGTGATAATCATGAAAAATTTTGAGTAGAGCTCACATTTTTTTGCACCTTATATATATCACGTTTCCTGTATAGAAAAAGAAGTATATCCACAAACTTGATGTTTCCTCATATAAAAAACAAGCGTATGTCCACATACCATTTTTAAAAATTAAGTATGTGTACATACTTTTTTTAGAAACCCCAAGTATGAAAAAGTACCCCCTAAATTGTGAGATACAAATGTGGGAGTAGCTACACTTGAGAGTAGGAAAAAGGCTTCGAAAAGAGACTTATATATATATATATAATATATATATATATAATCCATTCTACTCTCAGGTGTAGTTACTCCCACTTTCAAAAAAACCACCATAGGCATGTGTATATACCTATTTATTATTTTGGGTATGTACACATACCCAAAATAAGATTTTTCAAAGTAATAACCATGAAAAAATTTGAGTGGAGCTCACATTTTTTTGCACTTTATTATATATTGCGTTCTCTGTATAGAAAAAGGAGTATGTCCGTATACTTGATGTATCCTCATATAAAAAAAAGAGTATGTCCACATACCACTTTTAAAAATCAAGTATGTGTACATACTTTTTTTAGAAACCCCAAGTATGAAAAAATACCTCCTAGATTGTGAGATACAAATGTGGGAGTAGATACACCCGGGAGTATGTGTTTCTGTGGCTGATTAAGTTTTTTGTACAATGTGATGCATAAAGATGCCTAAGGATTTCATTTTCCCTCACCTGTTGCCTAAATACAGCATCATGTTCGAGCATTGTGTGCTTGAGCATTTCTTTGTCAAAATTGGAAAAACCATTTGCCGACTTTGTTGTAAAGCCATTGCACATCTGGCCATTTGGCATCTTCTCCTCATAGTATGGACTCCAGCTACCATTTGCTTCCGCGTTGAGATCTATTGTGGCATAATATCCAGGCATAAAACTTTCACCTTCTACTTTTGCCCCCATTATTGATGTAATCTGTCCAATGAGAAAGTGAAAAACCGCAGAATTTTAAGTCACAAACCGCTTTTGCAGTAAAAGTCTCAAATAAGGAAAAGAGCAAGCATGTATTTCGTGGTTAAATAAGAAACCAACAAAAGAATCGGCAGCTTACAAGAGAACTAATTATTTCGTCCAATCTAAATATTATGATTGGTAGTATATGCAGAAAAGAACAAACGTTTAGTCATCTGGATGTGCAACTTTATTGTAATGGTTTGCAGATTTCAGCTACAAACATGATGCCTAACTGCAGCTCCAACGCTTATTTCATGGAGCACAAACCTTGAGCTGAAGCACAAATATTACTAGCAAATTTAAATTTCTTATGGCATCAGCATGCCAATAAAACAATGCAGAAGAATTTTGGAAATGCTTTTAAGATGCTCAGCCAGCTACTGTCATCTACAATGGATAGTGTACTAAGAACTGATAGCTGAACATAAGAGAGCAAGGTGAGAAACTGCTAAGCAAGCATAACAGCTGCTACGTTACAGCAAACAAAAAATTACAGCTGCCAAAAGAAGCTAATTACCAAAAGTGTAATTAAGGTGATATTAACTAATTACCAAATCAAGAAGGATGCATTTATCATGCTGTAATTCCCATTACCCCGGAGTGAAGCCAACCTGCTTCTGTGTTTTTCACAGCACAGGAAACCAATGGAATGACAATGCAACACCCCTATGAATAACGTGTATCTCCACTGTTATGAGCTAAATGGATAGCTCCGCCTGCTCAGCTGGATGAGCAAACAATAGCACTTCCTAAGCTGAATGAGTTCCGGTGAAATAACCTGCCCATCAAATAGTACCGTGAGCAGTGTGAAAAGATCTAACAAACAAGATGCACAATGTATCATACATATCCATGGGCACAATGCAAGATCGAGATTACTTCCCATATCCACAATAATCAACAAAGAATAGATAAGATCAACGGAAACAGTACGGAAGGCCCAATTCTATTTAAGATATATTCTGCCGAAAAAAAGGAAAAATGCATGTACAGCTGTTTGGATTGGATGTCAACTCGTCAGACAAGAAAAAATAAGGAGATGAGACGAGTCAACCGTCAATAGTTCAACAAAATTGATAAATCCTAAACCAGTTATATAAGGTAGCTACTATCATCACCAAACATGAAGACCAAAAAGCTGAAAGGCCTAGATGCAATTATCAGCTCTGTGCCGTCAATCTAACCGAAATTTCACGTAAACTAATTGCGACCAAAAACATAATTATCAGGAAGGAAAAAAACGGAACCTTAAAAGAACAGAAGGAAAAAAAAGAGAAAAAAAATGCGTCTTTTCACAACAACCGAGTTGGAACAGTCGACAAAGCAAATAAAAATCTTCACCTTAACGGCTCTTGGCATTGCGTTGAAGCGGATTGAGCCTGACGACCCTCAGCATCCGGCGAACGAACTGCCTGACGGGCATTACCGCGCCCATGGCCCCGAGAAGCCCCGCGGAGGCGCCCCCTACCTCCCAAGCCCCCAAGAAGCCGGCCAAGGCAGTATTTGTTCCGGGGAAAAGATGCAAATTTCACGGCGTGGAAGCAGTCGAGCTCGAGATGGGAAGGAATTGGGCGGTTTTGGGATGGGGGTCGGGGAAGGAATTTGATCTGATGGGCCAGGGGAACAGAGGAAGGAGGAGGAGAGAGAGAGAGAGAACTGCGTACTGGTGGGTTCTTGTTCTTGTTTTGTCTGAACAAATGACTGGTGGATTTCTCTCTCTTTTTTTCCTCCTTTTGGGTTTTTGGATGCTCTCAAGCTCTGCGGGGTGTGGTGTTTCTCTCTTCTGAGGAAGGGAATGGAACGACCTTCTTCTAAACTACGTGCAAGGACAGGCAGATTTGTTGACATCTGGTCTTTTTATTCTCTCTCTCCTCCTGCTGATCCTTCCTCCTCAGTCCTCACCCACTTTCATCCCCTCCCCATCACTTTCTCTCTCCCAATCTTTCTCCCTCATCTAAAAATGAAAAAAACTAAACACTTGTTTTTCCAACCCACCTGCTGCTGTCTCCATCAGATTTTTTTTCTGAGAAGCCAAACATATATATTATCAGCTGTGATAATCATAGACCATTTTCATTATTGAAACAAGGCAGGCAGCAGTATCTGATTTCCTGTGATGATTAATTCTGTTTTTCTTTGGGTCGCTATAGAAAGAGCTTGAGGGATTGTGACCCTTGAGAGAATCTGTCCACTCCACCCCTCCCTTTGCTTGCTGGTGGGGGAGAGAGAAACAAGTTGATATAAAAATTCATGTAGGTTGCTATAGACTTCTTTTTTCAGTGGGTTTTCGTTTTACGGGGTCTAAAATTTAGAAGGGTCTAAAAAAAATCTTGTCATTTAAGAGTATTAAATAAAGTTTAATTACAAAACTAACTGCAGAACCTGGTCTAATTCGCAAGACGAATCTAACGAGGGTAGTTATATGGTTGCTGTAGCATTACTGTAGCAAAACATAGATTAATTAGACTCATTAGATTCGTCTCGTAAAGATGTACCCATCTGTAAAAAGGTTTTGTCATTAGACTTTATGTAGTACTACATTTTCTTTGTTTAGAGACTTTTAAAATTTAGATCTAAAGGAAACGAACAAGGACTCAAATCTTACAAATCCAGCTATCTTTACTCCTCTTGATACTTTAATTTTTCACAACTCACATGCCGCTCCCTGCAACGTTTGTACCCCATTCTTCCGGCTTACTCCGTACTCCGTATCTTCCTTGCCTCGAGTAGAAAAATGGATGTCCAACATTGATTATACGTGTTTCTGACAAGTTATGATACTCAAATGTTGTTTTCAGCTACGTTTCGCTCTATGGTAAGTACTGTATGTCAATTCACTCTTCTCTACATGGCCGATTGGATAGGAAAATCGACAAATCCAGTAGGATTCACGAACATCCACTTTCTTAATAATATTCGACGCCATATGTTAAGCAGGATCATAATCAGTGAACACCTAAACCGCAACCAACTTCTCCGTTGCCCACGGCTGTTTCAACAATCAAGTTACAAAAGGGAAAACGACGGGTCGTTGCGCTGCGACGAAAGATACAAAATCCCACAACAAATAAATGAAACCAATGAAGCATCGCAAATCCAGACTCCCGGGCATGCATTTCCCGGATGTGGTAGCCATAATTCTGCAAGACGACGTCGCCGGGCGCAATTGAAACGTGAGGTCACCGCGGCTCGAGTGTCTGCGTCTACGTGCGCTCTCGTGAGTACACTTGGCAAAAGATCTTGTTGGAGGTTGGGGCATTAAACAAGGCCCAGAAGCACATTGTATAAATAAAAAAGGGAAAAGATTAAGGAGGAGAAGAGAGATAAGCTTGGTAAAGCGGGAGAGAGAAAGGGAGAAAAGAAAGAAACATCATTTCTGTACGTACGCCTATTCGCTGCTCTCTGTTCTCCCTCTCATCTTTTGCTGCATCCAATGGCTGCGGCCGCAGATGCCCCTAAAGGCCTGCATGCGGGGCCAACGCCGGCCCTGAGTGTGAGGGCTTTCGGGGAAAAGTACCAGCTCGAGCTAGATGCGGCCACCGTATCCCGATACCTGGGTCTGCGATGTGGGCCCGCACGTCCGTGCCGAGATCACGAGGGGCGGCTGATGACAGCGTGTCTTCCATAATACCGCAGTCCGATACACGAGCGGTATAGTAATCAAATGATAAAAATCCTATAATTACAGCTACACGCACCCGATATTCTCCGATTTTCTGGACCGATCATCAAAGACACACGGGATGCCGACCATGTAGCTGGGTTCGAGCTTAACGACCTCGGATTCCGCGAGCGGAGGAGAATGAAATCATCCCCATTGCCATGCCCGGCTGGCCTCGGAACAACGCAAACGGTGGTGGTGATCCGAAGTCCCGATCCCTGAATCGTTTGTTGCGTTGCACTGATGGCAGCGGTCCCCAGCGGACAACGGTACGTATGCTTCGAGCGCAAGGGACGTCACTCGCATTCATAGGTTCATCAGAAACCTCAGACCGGAAGTAAAGAGAGTGACACGAGCGCGCCGCGACGTATTATTATTTCGAGCTTGGTAGATCGACGACTACGAGCTTGGATGATTAGAACATCGGCACATGCACAAGGACCTCGTCAAGTTCAGTTTCTTTGAATATCCAAGTGCGTGGAATGGGCGTGAGCTTGGATATGCAGAGAACGGCCACGAGTTCAAGCCCGCGATAAAACCATCGCTAAAGTTGTGGATTCGGATCAGATTATATGTTAAGTTACTGCGACGCAAAAGGAGTCTTAACAGAAGTTACAACTGCTTGGAAACAGTAGACAACCATTTTTTTATGCTCCGAGATGGGCAACCTTCCATGGAATCCACGCCCACAACTGTTGTCATCAAAAGAAGCTGGTTTGTACAAGAGGCGGTCCGTTCATTGATGCTTGCTGGCACATTTCTGGGCAGTTAGCCTGTCAAACGCATTGAGGCTAGAAGATGGCGTTGTTCAACAGAAGGACCACGGGTTCCAACAGGAGGAAAGTTTCAGTACATGTGATCAATTTATGCGAATTGTACATGATAGAATTTGTAGATCAGTTAGCAGTAGAAATAGCGTTAGCAGTAGAAATAGCGGGTCCTATAATCTGTTTAGGCATGAATCAGGTTGATGGTCCTACATCTAGAGGAAATGGGGAGAGCACCATACCATCTTTTGACGACTGAGCAGGCGCCGCCATTGAGGCGACTGGCGGCGCTTGCGAGACGGCGGCG
>LAPY01001504.1:79189-91217 GCA_000970635.1 Eragrostis tef
GAGGGAGCCGATCGGGGCTGCCTGTATCCCTCCGGCCGGTAGCGGCACTGGCCGGGGATGGGCGGACCGAAGTTGTAGGACGTCGTGGTGGCGGCTTTCCGTCGTTGGCTGCGCCCTTCTCTCCTGATCGGATTAGGGTTGTGAGTGGGGTGTGCGGCGGCTCCAGTCAACCTCGTACTGAGTGTCCTGACCCCCACTTTCTTTTATATGGCGCAGTGCGACAGAGGCCCACCAACCAAGGTTGGTTTAGGCGCCCCCGATCAGAGCGCGGATCATGGGCTCTTGGGCCTTTGGGCCCATGGGACTAGGAGATCAACCTGACAGTACATTCTCTTGATGTAATTTCGATTGTCAGGCCTGGAGAAAAAAATCCAGACTCCGCCACTGGCCATTTTTAAGCCAACTCAGATTCCTGTAGGTGCAATTAAATTAACTTGACTTGACCTGACAGCTTCTTGATTCTTTTGTCACAAATTTGTTTAGACTTGTCAAAAGAAGAAGACACTTCCCCACATCTGATCTCCTCCTGTCAACCAGTATCCTAATATTACGAAGTAAGTCCACATCGAATCGCCGGTGGACCTGGTACACGAGTCCGGCCGGCCTGCCAGTGCCTGTAGAACTTCTAGCACAAAACAAAGCGAGCAGGTCCATTAAAACACAGTGCACGAGAACGAAAAACCCATCCCCAAGCTTCTGTTTCACCCCTGCACGAGGGAGAGTCACAGCTGCTTCATCCGTTCAGCGCAACTGTGCAAGCAACGACCATGCCTTGCCCTGTACTTATCCTGTAGAGTAGGCTCCTGCACTGTGCTCGGCTGTTCTCCGGGGCGGGACGACGAGGACGAGAGAGAGCAGCTCTCGCCTCTCTCGCGCTCGCATTGATGGCCAGGATCGCTACCGCCCCGGGTCCACCGGGCAGTATGTCTGTGTCTGTATGGGCGCGTCGCAGGACACGTCCGCGTCTACTGGCTGGCACCCTTCTTGCCTGCGAAAGCAACCAACTCGTTTGGACGCTGGGCTTTGCGTGGCTTGGCCGTCGCAGATGGTGCCGCCCACTTGTTTTGGGGGTGAACATCAGATCTGCTGCCTGCGAATCATGGGATGGGCGCTCGCTCGTCTGTTTGTTGCGTGGATCGTGGTCTTGTCCTCATCCATGTCTGTGCCCTCGCCGCGCCCGGGTGAGCTGGGCCCCGCGTGTCAGCGAAGGAAAGCAAGTCAGGCGAGCCCGTCACTCTTTTTCTTTTTTTTTTCCTTTTCGAAAGATCAGCCCCGTCCCTCATAAAGGCCGTTATATCCAAAGTACCTGTTGCTGCGCATATCTTGCTGGAGTATGAATTGTGAAAAGCTTTTTGCACTGCTCTGGTCCTGGGAATTGAATGAAACCTGCAAATAGTAAGTTTCGAATGCATTTTGGTTCAGCTTAAGTGAAGTTGTTTTTAATTTAGCAACCAGAGAAAGTTCCTGCTAGACGCGCGCCGGCCAGCCGCCGGAGCTTTACTGTCTGGCGTTGTCCGGAGCACCGTCGGCGGGCTAACCCCTCCCGGCTCTGACCACGTGATCGACGTGCTTATCGAACAGTAATCGGGCCGCTTATTGGCTAACAACGACCGACAGTTAATTAAAGACGGCTCAGTACGACGGTAGGAGACGAGAGCATTTCGGTCAGGACGAAAGTACACATCGGAGCGCGGGGCGGCGGCAGAGAGAGAGAGAGAGAGAGAGAGAGAACCCTCGCGCCGCCGCCAATGGCGAGCATGGCTTCTTCTCCGGTGCGCCGTGCGTTGGCGTCCCCGCGCGTCGGTCGAATCGAATCCGCCTGGCACGGTTCGTGTCACGTGACTCGCGAGGGGAGCGCGTTCGCTGTCCCGTCGTTTCCCTCGTTCCACGGCCGCAACGGTAGTGGACTCGGAATCTTCAAAAAATCAGTTCGGGTGTGGGAGTTGGGGACTGTTGGCAGCGACGAAAGATCTTCTGCGGAGCCCGAGCGGCGTGACGACGTCGCTGTTGATCCTGCACCGGCAAGGACGCGACGACGGTGCTGACTGTTGACACCTGCGGTGCGGAATCCAATCTGCCCGCCGGCCCGCGGGCCTCACGGTCACGGACCGGTGTACGAGGGTGACCAGTGATGCGTGAGTGAGTGACTGGCCGTATGCCCGTATCGATCTGTATGTCTGCGTCGCACGCACGGGCTGGTCTCGGCCATACACGGGGGCGCGCCTCTCGTCCCTGTACGCACGGCCGGTGCGGCGCGTGGGCGCCTGATTCGCGCGTTTCTTTGACTCGAGTAACGCGCACGTATCAGATGTGCTGTACCGGTTCAATGCATTTCGTTAGGCCGGCCGCGGTCGGTCGCGCGGCGCTGGCAAAGTTGACTCGTCCCATCCGATGTTACCGTATGGCCAGTACGTCTTTCTTCCGTTCTTACAGATCGTGTCATCAAAAGAAATGGACTCACCAGACATGCACTATCGTCAACACGGTTTTACACAACGTAGAATAAGCAGTAGTGCTCGTATCTTGTGGTAATTGCGCTACTTTTACTTTCACGAAGACGACAGCCTCGAAACAGAGCTGAAGATCTGGTAGAGTAGTGCGGTAACCCCTATCCTCAACGTGACACTAGAAGTGGAAGCCTGGAAAGGTGACGACTCGATCGAGGACCCAACCAAAAGGCGTGTCACTCACAAGCAAGAACCCAGGTAAGTACCCCACTTTCTCCTGTGCCCCCGCTTTATTCTGCGTCTAATCATATCCTCCGCGCTGCTACGAGCTCAAGCTGCTCAACAGTGCAGCCTTTCTTCTTGCTGGCTCTTTTTACTAGCTCGTCATTGCTGTTGGTTGGTTGGGTAAAAGGCTCGACTCGGGAGCATCCAATCTAGCGGGGTTCATGCCGTGCGCAAAGAGAGGAAAGGAAAAGGGCATCCGTGTGTTTGCCCCGGAAACCAGCGCGTTTGGGTGGAGGGACCTGCCAAGCCGCTTTGTCTTTCCAGGATGCGTGCGCATGTCACCGGAACGCGTCTCTTGACTGGGATCGGTGGACAGAATTTAACCTACACAAGATTTATGCCATGCAATACAATTGTAATAAAATGATCACTGGTTAACCGGTTACACTCAACTGATAATCATGTGGCACAACCCTACGACCTCAAGAATGACTTGTGGACAACAACAAGAACAGACCACACACGTTTCTGTAACACTCATCAAACGGACGATGGAGTGTACCTGTTTCTAATCATACATACAGATCACGAGATCTGGGAAAACTATACCTCGCGTGACAGGGCCCCGCCTGCCTGATTAGAACTGGCAAATTTAGGTTACGCATTAATAACCCGCTGCTGCTGTCCTTGTCTCCGGCCCGCGCCGGTTCGCTCGGGCCCATTACCAGTCCTGACTGATGAATGGTGAGCTGCTCGCGCCCGGGTCAAACAACCGATTGATGCTGGTTCGCAGCATTGGACAGGGGGTCAGGGCCTCAGGGGGGCAGTCAAGTCCTGTGCGGCTGCGCGGCCGCCTGCCATCTGATGCCTCTTGCAGTCTTGCTCTCAGACCTGTGCAAAGCTGCCTCGTCCTGAGCTGCCGATCACACCAAACATTTTTACAGTTTTGGTCGTACGCGGCTCGATATTCTCTCTTTCGTTTTCTCTAGTACTGACTGATGAAAAGAAAGCTGGGAATCTGATTTTGTTATAGTGAGGAAAGGGTGAATGATTGAGGCACTCATACGAAGAATTTTATACCAGGAGCAGAAAACTTCTCATAGGTGCTGTTAACTTTTCGCCTTTACAAGCCAGGATGCTGGTATGCCAAACTCAATCAAATCCGTGAGCGCACGTAGCCCCCACTATAATGGATGCTTTGGCCATGGAATTGTTCCACTGCTTTAGGTGATTTAGTTCAAACCTAATCTCTCTTTCGAGAGATCGAACACAATCTCAGAGCCCAAGTCATTCAGACATCCCAGCAAAACTCGAAACTCGTTACGCTCTTGGTCACCACAACTTGTGTCTCTATCCCATGGAAACGCGCTAACCTCCGGCTCCGCACGTGGTTCACCCTCGGATCCAGCGAATGTTCCGAGTCCAAGATCCGGAGTCCACTCCAGCACCGGGAAAAGGGAACCGGCAGCATCTAATCCGGCCGGCAACTAGTGTCCGTCGCGAGAAGAAAGCTTGCGGTTTAAGATAAGCACGAGGAGCATGGGCATTTGTGTATTTGCCCCAACGAGTAGCAGGTAGATCGTGCTTTCCTTTTGCTTTAGCATATGCGAATGAACGACCTGAAGAGTGAAGACATCCCACGATCGCGACGTCTTTGCGCGTCGTATGCTCAGATCGTTTGATTTGCTCCGGATCTATTACGACTAGGCCCTTCTAGAAACAGTGAATGATTTCCGGCCCTCCCACCTCCTTCCAAAAAATTCCTCTGGATCCTTGTGGATAAACAAATTGCATTCTCGATCCTTCCACCACCCCTGGAAAATTGCATGCAGCCCCTTGCATTGCCGCGTTATGCAGCGACCCAATTCTTCGCGAACCGTCTCGGCCCGTTACGCCTTCCTTCCTGCTTGACTGATCAGCGATTCCTCCGCGCAGCTCGCCGTCTCTGGCGCCGCCGTCGCCGCGGCCTCTTCTTCCACGCAGCTTGCGCACGCCCGCCAGCCATTCCTCTCCGCAAGAGAATCGCGATTCCTCTACGCCAGTCAGTCGTTCTATTTGCCTAATTTCAACTCCTACCCAACCCAGTTCGCGCGGAAGCTTCCTCCACCGGCGACGACTGCTCGGCCGCCGTCTTCTCCGCGCCATCTTCCTGCCCCGTCTCGACGCCGCGCTCCAACCCATGTATCACAAACCAGCTTCCCAGCTCCGTGGAGCACGTCAGCTGTCCCAGTCTCCTCGCCCCGCCGAGTTGCCTCAACAAAATATTGCGCCATGGCCATTGCCCGCACGGTGTTCGACGAAATGTCCAGGACCTTCTGCGGCAATACGAGCTTGCGATTCGCCTCCTACGTGCTCTGTCTCACTTCAAACCGAAGAGCATCGTGGTCGCCTTGCTCTGCTGCGAGTACCTGAATACGCACAAGCCGCACGAGGACGTCGCGTCGCTGGACGAGCTCTTCGACGTCCCCGTCCTGCCGCCGTTTGAGTTCAAGATTGCTAGGAGGCAGCTCCCGTTGCAGTTCCTGCCGTCCTGCTCCATCTCCATCAAGGAGCACAGCATCCGCGAGGTCCGAGAGTTTGAGATGGCCGTGGACGGCATCGTCGTGAACTCCTTTGAAGAGCTGGAGCACGGGTCGAAGAGCATCGTGGGCACTTGACTCTGCTTCAGTGCGGCTGCTCATGTGCCATGGGAGGAGCACAGCCAGACGCACAACGTGCACACCTCCATGCTGATTCCCCGCTCGATCTTCATGGGAATTAGCTTCAGACCACGGTAAAACTTCTGGTCCACGTTGCAAATTACCATGCCCACCAACTGTTTGTCAAAATGTTCGTATAGCAGTTGCTTTGTTTCTTTTCTTCTGAACATTTCCTACTTGATTACATGTTCCACGATTACTGTGTCGAATTTGTATAGTACTAACCAGATGGAAATTGAATAGTTATTTATATGTTACTTCTTTGGTTCTTCGATATAAACAATCAAACGTTGTAGAAGCATGATCTTACCTGTCTATAGAAGGTATTTTCTATTGCAATGGGGATACAATGTCTTATTGTATCTGGGTTTTTTTTTGGTTATACGTTAAACTTACTTCAGATTATTGTGTTGTTTATAATCTACCAATGACCGCTCAGGCGCGTTCTTTCCCAAAGTAAGGTTCCAGACACTTTCTTGATGGGTAACCATAGTTTAAAAGAGATTTTTGATGCAGGATCTAGCATCTGGTTGCCGTAAATCAATAGCTTGCTTCCATCCACTTGAATATCATAGGTGCAAATAGTGCAATAGATGTAATTCAATATTTCTTTGCCCAAAACCAATTGCAAGCTCTTGAGCTGTCAATCTGTCAAGAATTGTGAAGCTTGTCATGTGTTTCTGAATTCTACTATGGTAGTTTTATTTATTCAAATCTGAATCTTGCAATTGCACTTTGATTGCTCCATTCAGCTAATTCACATTCATTGCTGTTGCTCTTACATAATCCAACCATCCATGATTAAGTTAGGTTATTTAGAACGTAAGAATCAGTCTAGGTTGTGTATGCCCCATGAAATACAATAGGAATATTAGCAGTGTTTGATATGGTAAATCTGAAAAAAAAAACATCACCAATGTGTGCATTGCAACATAAAACATGGTCAATAAATTTCTGTCTCATTTTGCTTGCACAAATGTAGCTTGCTTTTAAAACTGTCATTGGATATAAAGGATGACATCCAGTTTGTTTCTCTATTCACTACTTCAAAAATCCCATCAAAACAAGTGTCATTTTCTGTCAGTGTGATATTTTACATGTTATTTTGTCACAGTATATGACTTAGTCCAGGTGAATCTTCTTCACCAGAGGCTGCTAATCTTCTTGCCAAACCAACCTCGGTTAGTATTATCTTACATATGCTAACCATTGCTAATTTTGCTATGATATTAAACATTGAAAAAAAAACAAGATAGAAACTTAAGGATGTATAGAGAAACTGTGATTACTTTTTTGTTCAGCAGATGGTTGCAAAGTATATCTCTCTTCAGTAGAATATGTATACACCTTTTTATTTGTTTCATTTGCATATTGTAAGAAGTCGAAGTACATGGTGTACTCCCCCTCTACGATCTGCCTGTCTGTGAATCTGTGATGATTTTGTGAATTGTCCTAGCTAGCTTAGTGAGCTTATATGATTTCCATTCATCATGTATGATACTTTGAACATTATTTTGTTCTACTTCTGAGCTATTTTTTTTCAAGTAACTATTGAGAACTGATGTAGGGATCAATCTTTTAGTAGCAACAATAAAAGTTCACATTCTTTTTGTTAAAAAAAAACTTAGTTCATGTTTCACCAGGTTGATTTTTAGTTTATTGCAAAAAATGAGCAAGGAAAAGTCTAGGGTTGGTTGTACGATATCTGAATGTGGTGAACCACTTATTTGGGATTCAAAGAGGCTAGATTGCCAACAAGACATGTCATCTGCCGTCTGATCTAACCAGTCAATGATATGACCAATTTATTAGCCTACTTGATGATATGCAAGATAAAAAATGTTTGTTTCAGCTATCCATTCTTCAGTAGTTTTCAACCCATATTAATATAACCCCTGTTTATGATAACATTGTTGAACTGATCGATGTAAATGTAATAACTGTGAACTGGTGGTCTATTGACTTTTCATTAATTTTATGTTTCAGGTTCTCTCTATTATTTTCTCATGTTGTCTTTTCATTGCAGCAAACTATTATAAACTATTCTGTTGTTATTAATTTCCGAATGCTTACTGCATGAGAATGAAACAGATGAATCAATGTTATAGCGTGATGTAGCTTACTTCAAAGTTTATCTCCACACTAACTAAAATCCATACTTTCAATTTTTCATGTTGTTATCAATTTTTGAATGCTTACTGCATGAGAATGAAACAGGTGAATCAATGTTATAGCATGATTATCTTGCTTCAAAGTTTGTCTCCACACTTTGAACTAAAATCCGTACTTTCAATTTTTCAGTGTACATGCAGAAGCTACTCCCTGCGGAGGCCATTACAACAAGAGATGTTTATCTTGATCAATTAGCACATTGTCACATTTCTGCATACCAAAAAAGTGTACAACTTATTTGGTGAAATACTTTGCAAGGCCATTGAGTCAAGTAAATATTTCAGATTTAGCAAACCAAGATACAACCTTAGAAGCAAAAGAAGTTTCCTGAACAGATACATGGCGGCTTGTAAGGGTACAACATCCCAGTGTATAATTTCCACCGCCATGTTCATGTGATGCTACAGCTTACTCCCAACATGATTTCTACCCAATGATAACTCCGGTTTATATTCAATAAGTTTATTTTATGCTAGTTTAACCACAGGAATAACACAAAAAAGGGTTCAAGAAGAGCGCGGCAATTGCCGCGAAATCAAAATGGAGTAGATGTCAAAATGGAGTAGCAGAGTTTGGACAGGGACTCCTAGAAATCAAAATTGCGGCGTGTTGGAATAATTCCAGCTTGGACCCGAGCCCAGAAATACCAGGCCACTGTTGACTGCCTGATGACTACTACCTGACCCCGCGCAGCTGTACGATGGAATCACAAGGACAGATTGCTCAGCATTTACTCCGTCTCATCGTGGGCTAGATCCCGCTGATAGGTCATTAAGCCCATTGAGTGTGAAAGTGGAGTCCGTGTAGCCGAAGGCCAGATAGATGTAACGTGACGTGATAAAGCACGGCCCGATCAAGTGGCCCGCTTCGTCCGAATTGTCAATTTTTAGCCCATGATATGGCCCCGCATTTTTTTTTCGAGCACAAGGCCCGGCACTTTGACGTCTCCGAATCAAGGATTGCAAAACCGTTGGTTACCAGACTAACCGGTCCGGTCGGTTTATTCAGTTTAGCTGTTTTCGAGTTTGAATTTAAAATAAATTTAAAAATTTGACAAATTTTGTTAGGTTTTCATCGGTTTTGAACTGTTTGACCGGTTACCGACCTTACCGGTCCGGACCGATTGGAACGGTCGGATCGGTAAGGCAAACTTGCTCCGAATCCCATACGCGAGATGAAAGCGAGAGACATGCATGTGAACGGTTCCTTTTGCTTCGTTTGAAAGAAAACTATTTAGTACCCTTTCCATTTCCCTTTCAAAATAGAGAGTTTCAGCAGTGTGTGTAAGAGAGAGAATGCATCGAAAATAAAAAATAACACTTATCTTGAAAAAATTGCGCGCTGCTAGAATGACACTTAAAATAGAACAAATGGAGTATCTCTCAATTTAACCTGAATCCTGGAACCACTCAACACTATTCGAATTGATAAGTATCTAGAATAAGAAGTACTGGTATCCCTACAGTTTTCAAAATTAAGGGAACGCCCATTTGAAACAGTTATTGTTGCTACAATGGAAACAAAAACACACTGAATTCAACATTCAACTTTAAAGCGCTGACATTTTAGCAAAGAGCGCGTTCGGCGTCCACCCCTCTAAAATTTAGAGGGGTCTAAACAAAAAACATATCGTCTTAAACAAAGTTTAATTATAAAACTAAATGCAGAACCTACTGTCTAAGAGTAGTTAAACCGTGATTAGACGATGGTTACTGTAGCATTACTGTAGCATCACTGTTACAAAACATAGATTGATTAGGCTCATTAGGTTCGTCTCACAAAGATGTACCCGTCTGTAAAAAAGTTTTGTAATTAGACTTTATTTAGTACTCTTAAATAATAAAATTCTTTTTAACACTAAAATTTAGACGGGTCTAAAAACTATCACCGAACGCGCCCAAAGAGTGTAACACGAGAACTCCAGACAGATCCCTAGCAAAGCTGTTTGCACATGCGAACTCGAAGTCTCCTAGACAGACACGAGTATTCCATCGCAATGCTGCGCAGGGATCATCCACTCGAGCCTTCACGTCGCACGCGCCTGACGCGGTCTATCGATGCGGCAAAGCGACGCGGACGGCGGACCGGGCCATGAATGAGCCGCACCTACACGACGAAGCTGAACGCCAGATCGGACGCGCGCGCCGCGCCGCGGCCCCCGATCGACGACGCGGGTCCCAGCCGAATGATATCCCACGGCGGCACGCCGGCGGACCCGTGCGATCGAGAACCGGACGGCGGCGATCAAACCGGCGCGGTACACCGCCATACGGAACCCATGTGCCGCGCTCCTTTAATTGGGCCGCACCCGGCGCCCCACATCCCAGCTCACTCCCATCGCATCCCGCACTCTCACCCTTGACACTTCCCCTTCTCAGCTCAGCTCAGCTTCGTTCAAGCTCAGACAAGAAATCCCCACCGAGAACCACCACGCGCCTTTCGCCAGTCCAGCCAGACAGCCATTGCTAATTGACGCTGCCGAAGGAAGGGAGTAGGGGGCTGCGGCAGCTGAGAGTGATGGGCCGGGTCAGGGTGGCGGCGGCGCTGCTGCTGGCGCTGGCGGCGTGCCTGGCGTCGTTCCCGGCGACGACGACGGCGAACAAGATCACCATCAACTGGAAACCCAACGTCAACTACTCCGACTGGCTGGAGCAGCACAAACCCTTCTACAAGGGCGACTGGCTCGGTACGTTCTCCATTCCGCACATTATTACCCGCCACCTTTCTTTTCTCCCCTCGTTCCCAGATCTGAATCGTTTCTGCCAGAGATTTGTTGGTCTTGATGCTAATTTGTTCTTCTCGGCCATGGAACGCCAATATCAGTGTTCTACTACACGGCGGGGCAGGGGGGGGGGGTGCAGGTGGACGAGACCGGGTACAACAAGTGCGACTCGTCCCACGCCATCTACAACTACAGCAAGGGCCGCAACTTCGCGTTCGAGCTCAACGAGACCAAGACCTACTACTTCATCTGCAGCTACGGCTACTGCTACGGCGGCATGCGCCTCGCCATCAAGGCCGAGAAGCTGCCGCCGCCGTCCCCGCCGCCCTCCCGGGACAAGTCCGGCGCCGCCGCGGGGCTCGCGGCCTTCGCCAGGGCGCACGCGCCCGTCCTGTACGCCGCCGTCGCCGTGCTCGCCGCGCTCCTCAGGATGGTCTAGGAAGATCTGTCTACCTTGGTTCTTTTGGTCAATTTGGAGCCCTTTTTCTCTTTTCTTTTTCCTTTCTACCGTAGTGTGCTTGAGCTTTGAGGAGCAGTAGTGATAGTGGGTCTTGTCTCTTGTGTTGGGTTGATTAGCGGTGTGGATTTGCGCAAGCGATTGGTTTAGCAGAAACTAATTTATCAAGTGTGAAGCACTTAAGCTGAAGTAATTTAGCTGTGCCCTTTTAGTGTAATCCATTGTGTTCGTTGCTTGGGTACCCTGAATTGTCCCCCTGAATCTCCGTTTGAACCAACGGTATACAGACTTACAGAAACCAGGTGCTCCCTCCCATGTGCGCATCTCGATCCTTCTGGAACGTCCCGATCGCAACGGGTGCACCCATGTGATGTGATTACCACAGAGCGACTCGTGTACGTTGCCTTGGACGGACCGCAGCAGCAGCCCGGTTCCGCGCACGGATTGGCGGTCGCACGGTAAGCACGGGCTCGTGCGTGCGCACAACGCCGGTGTCGCGGCAGGCTTTCCGACGTGTAATGCGCTGTCAACGAGCACCACCACATGGTCAAGAGATTTTTAATGGCTGCTTTCAGTGCGAGATTCTGGGAGGCAGTCTGCCCGCTATGCGGCAGAATGCTGTCAAGAGGTTTCGCGTGCCTCTGTTCATAGAAGGCACGCTGGCTTGTGATCCACCGATGCTAGGCAAGCACGGGTCCGGTTAATCGAAGCCACGAGCTGCCGTTGCTCGCGCAGCGCAAAGCGGACGACTTCCACTGGCGTGCGGAGCGGCGCCGGCTAAACGGCAGCGGCGAATCAAGCGCGCGCGTCACGTGGTCTTTGATTGCCGTAGGCGAGGATCTCTTTCATCACGGAATCGCTTATCTCCCTTAGCTTTCTGACTCGACTCGCTGCACATCATCAGCACACGTTATCGCCCCCCCCCCCAACACACACACACACACTTGAAGGACAGGAGCCGGAACGGGTGAGAAAAAGAAAGCGAGAACAAATAGGGTAAAGGAAACTGCCCAGAGTGAAATGGAAATTGAAAGCATGGTTACTAAGCAGAAGGAAACGGAAAGCAAGGATAATGCATCGTTGTACGCCTGCATTCAGCAATATCCCATTTGCCTCGCAAAACCGCAACGTTCGCTCAACTGCTCGCACAGAGTTTGATTTGAGCTGGCTGGCATTGGCCAGTCCCAAATACAGGACGAGACCAGATGCGCCTGCCCCGTATGGTAACGCACTATACCTTGAGGCTGAAGCGAGCTTGAACTGGGCTAGCAGCGGTGTCAACCCGCCATACACGTAACCCTCAATC